>CM060704.1:113625041-113825041 GCA_030686995.1 Artemisia argyi | reverse complement strand
TATGTGATTTGTAAAAATCAAATCGTATGTGATTTTTACGAATCATATATAATTTTTACAAATTATATGTGATTTGTAAAAATCAAACCATATGTGATTTTTAAGAATCATATATGATTTTTCTGGGCGGAAATTTAAAAAAAAAAAAGTTCGTCGAAAGTATATATCAATGCATATCTATAGAAAGATGATTTAATTCTCGTCGTGATGGTATTTTTTTGTAGCTTGAGGATTTACTTTTTGCAAGATATGTCGTTTTAAAAAAAGGTGAAAAATAAAAATGAGTGGCTATGATTGATTCATTGGTTCTATGGAAAATATGAGTTCTATATTGATCTCATTTCATGCAATGATTCTATTAAATACTTTTTTAAAAAAAAAAAAAAAAAGTGAAAAAAAATAATAAATAAAATATAAAATAAAACATTAAGAGTTGTTAAGACATCCATCCACATCTAGTTTAACAAGAAACCACCAAACATTAGCATTTACTTCTCTCTCTCTCTCAAAAACTCTCCTCCCTCTTGTAATCCTAGATCTCACAGCCGCTGCCTCCTCCGGCCACCGGCTATATGCCGGTGGTCCGGATAACTCACCAACAATTCTAGCTTTTTTCAACTCTTAATTCCATCTTTCAATTTCAACTATCAATTTTATCAAGTGGTTTAAACTTTCAACTTTATCAAGTGTTTTTTCACAAAATAACCAAAGCTTCTTTCAGATCTGATATCTTTTCAATAATGGTGTATCATCTAGCAAGTTTTCTCGTTTGCAAGTACATCTCCGCTTCCGCTCCCATATCTCGCGAAACCACCACCCACTTGGATTGCATCGCCATTACAACTCACAGGTTGGCTTCGGCATTCGGTATTCAAGTTTCTCTTCAAACCATTTCAATGTCGCCTGTAGGTGTTTTGCCCTTATCATGTGGTATTTGTGTTTGGTGGATTTAGCATAGGAGATTGTGTTTGTTGAGTTTTCTTGCAGGGAAGTTCATCATATTCATCTTTGGATCTATGCTTTAGCCATCATCAAGTCAACGGCAAGGAATGAGTCTTTTATTAATGACAAAGATTGAAGGTCTTCAAAGTAGGATGTTTATGGTTATGTTTCAGTAGTCAAATTTCAAGTAATCAATTGTTATTTATTTCACTTTCAAGATGTTAGGTGCTTAGTTTTCAACTGACTTGCTTTTTGCAAACTTTCAATGAACGCACAAGATCATTTTTTGATCTTTTATCAATTCAATATCATTCACTTTTTGACGACAACAAAATAATAATAATAATAATAATAATAATAATAATAATAATAATAATAATAATAATAATAATAATCTAATTCAACAAGAAGTTTATACCTCTTACTGCCTGTTAATGATCAGAAAGACACAAACACTTTTAACATTGATTACCACTTACCGTCTCTGAATGACATGAAAAAATCAGACACTCTTAATGATCCAAATATCTGACCGCATCTGAATGAGTCAAATTAAGATGCTGCTAAAAGACATTTTAAAACAAACACCAACTCAGCATTTACACTTAATAATGTTGATAAGGCGAAAAGTGTACCGCTTTTAGGGGGTCATTTAAGCCCGAATTCGAGATTATTTGATCAATTATTGCCCTAAATCGTTCCTTTTGTCATTTTAGGTACTTTTGAGAAGAAATCTGGAAAAGGAAGCATTTTAGACGTTTTTGGAGCATAAAAGTGAAGAAAACGGCAAAGTCTTAATTTTCCTTGTTGGGAACAGTACCTGACGGCGTCACAAGCTTCTACATGATGGCGTCAAGAGTAATACAAGAGGTGGAAGTGGATGATACACGTGACGATCCAGAAAGTTTTGTACTAAGGAGATGACGGCGTCACTCAAGGCCGTCATGGTCCAAGAATTAGTGACGGCTCAGAAGAAAAATACACATGACAGCGTCAAAAGTGGATCTAGACAATCCGATTTCATTATGGGCGGCGAGTTGACGGCGTCACATGTTTACACATGACGCCGTCACACTGTATAATCTATATGTAGTTTTCTAAATTTCATTCATTAGTGTGCAACTTTGAGGGAAAAACCCTAGGACGAATTTTTTCAGCTTTTTCAAGGGTTTCAACCCTTTGAACTTTTCATGTCAATTTGAGATAAGTACTCTTTCAATTCAATCAATATGTCTATGTGTTGCTTGAATATATCTTATGCTTGTCTTCAATTTAACATGCTCGGCTAGATCTCTTTTGTGTTTGCTTAGATGTAGTGAAACCTAGATGTTAATTATGGGTTGATTGTTTGTTTATAGTTGTTACGGATGACTGTATTCGATGTTAGGCTTAAGAAAACTGGCAAATTTTCATTGGTAACATGCTTGAACGTCTTAAGAAACATGATCGGAGGTGTACTACGATTTTTGGTTGTATTTAATGCGTAGGAGAATTCTAATGATCCCATGTTAGGAGCTTCTAACAGATCGACATAGGAGTGAAGTAGGATCCTATAGAGTTAGGGAATATTGTACACGGCCCTACGACTAGTATTAAGCAATACGACCCGTCATTCATGCAACTGTAACAAATTATCAACCTGTAAAAGATATCTAGGGAGTAATGAAACCTAAGTAAACACAACTTTCCCTATCATTGTTTACACCACATTAGTATAATTAGATTTATTTTCATTTCTGTTATTTTATTTTGATTGCATCTTTAGTTATTGGGTTAGTTGACTAGCAACTAATTCCGCCCACTCTTCCAAAAAACCAAGATTTTATTGCTTTTATAAAATATAAAAATACAAAAATAATCATCCATCACCTCTAGACTTAATTTAGGAGACTTTCTAATCCTAGCGACACTATTACTGAGTTGAACGATCAATCTCCCGGTACTTGTCACTATATTATACTACAAAGATCAGGTACACTGCCTGGTGGGGGTTGTAAGCTTCTCGAGATTCCTCGAGAGGTAAAGCCTGGTGCGATTCCCACGTATAAGATACACAAGTGACGGCGTCAAGCTTGGCAAAAGAGGTGGATATGGAAAATATATGTGACGGCCCAGAACAATTTCAAGGCAATTTGGCCTGATGGTGTCACCAAGGCCGTCAGGGTCAGAATACATGTGATGGCCCAGAGTAAAATTACACATGACGGCGTCAAAAGTGGATCTAGGAAATACGAAATTTATCTTGGCGGCGAGTTGACGGCTTCACAAGCTATAACGTGACGCCGTCAAGGTGTAAAATCTATATATAGTTTTCTAATTTTCATTCATTAAGTGTGGAACTTTTGGAGAGCTTCTTTGTGTAAACCCTAGACGAATTTCCTGTAAAAATAAGGGTTTCAACCCATGTTCCATCCATGTTCAATTAAAGATAAGTTTTCCAATAATTATTCAATATGTTTATGTGTTGTTTGATTCTATCTTATGCTTGTCTTCTGTAACACCCCCTAATTTGTGATGTGGCAGCGGAATAGTAATTAGAGTGTTACGGTGAGGATCAAAGTCATAATGATAGAAAACGGCTCGAAAGAGACGTTTTAAAAACATAAGTTCATTAATAAAAATTCAAATACAAGAGGTCACATTCAGAGTATTATAATACTAAAAGTCTTGATGTTTTAAACTGAATCAAACATCTTTATTTTACACCATTACTTAAATAAAGTAGATAAGTTTTGAAGTTTTCGCCCGTTTCATGCTTGCTTCCTCTGCTAAATACCTGAGATAACATGTTTAAAAGTCAACAAAAATGTTGAGCGATATCATAGAGTTTGAATTTAGTAATCATTTTGATACACAAGTAAGATTGTATTAGGAATACAATCAGTTAAAAATTGATATTGCAGTATATATTGCTCTAAGTCTCATGACACGCAAAACGTTAACAAATACCGTAAATACGGAGGTGTTATCAAATAAATAATAATATTGTCCTCATGCAATAGGTGATTTGCCAATTCCTATTTTTAATCAAATATAATATATCACGACTAATACGACTAACCACATGCATAATGGCATTCCGTCAAGTATTAATGGGATAGGCTGTCAAACCTTAAATAGATCTATTCATTATATTCGCCTTCACATAACAGTGATTAATGGCTCATGATCAAGGGTCTTTTGGCAATAGGTAACTTAGGCATATATCAAGTCAGGTAGCATACAGAAAATTACTTGTGATCTGTTTATAACATGTATCCCCCTCACGGAGTTTCAAATAAGTAAATGTGAGGCTATGACTCACCTTGATTGATACTGAAATGAAGAAAATAAAGTCGGACGAATTTATGATAACGGCTTCGAAATACAACCTGATAAATAGATTTATCTGAGAATTTGACCAAACACCATTTAGTAAATACAAAACGAATAACGAATAATAATTATTCGTCATGATGAATAGATGATATGCAAATGAAATTCTTTTGTTTATGAATGATATGACAAAATACGTTATTTACATTATCCACCGAAGTTTTACCTTTTTAACCATAAGTAATAATATTAAATTTGAAATATCGTTATATATATTGTAGAAAACTAGAAGGGGGGGGGGGGGTTGAATAGTTTTACGTCTTTTTAATTTGTTATAAAAGATTGTTTGAAAGTTTTCTTTGTTTTCAAATATTTAGATTCGATGCTATATGAAATCAAGTCATGCACAATATGAACAACACTAAATATGTACGATAAAGCAATAATAATGTAAGTAAAGAAATAGATGAGAGTTGGAAAGATCGAACCGCGAGACAAGAGATTTATAGTGGTTCGGCTACAAGGTCACCTTCCTTGCCCTACTCCACTCCCCGAGCACCTAACTCGAGAGTTTTCTTCACTATGTCAACAAGCTCCCTTATGGTGGAGAAAACCTTACACACCAATGTACACACCACAACTACGTGTCACACCCCCAATTTACCTGACTTGCAGCGGAATGGAATGCCTGGGGGTGTAACTGTCATAGCACCACAACAAGGAAATATTGAACGACCTAAAGTGTCGTTTGGAAAATACATATCGTTTGATTTATTGAAAAGCATCAAGTGCTACAAAACATAGGTCCCCAACTGTTGAAACGTTTACAGAAAACAAGTTCTGAAAATGTCAAACGATAATTTACACAAGTGCATGAAAAAGGTCCAAAATGTAGTGCATCATCCCTGGCACACCCTAATGACTCCATGCATGTAATATGATGATGATGCCTTAGTTACCTGAAAATACATTGCAAAAACGGTCAACACGAATGTTGGTGAATAATCATAGGTTTATGAAATAACATGTTTGTACGGCCACCACAAGTATAAGTGCATGACAAAAGTCACGTAAAAATAGTACAATAGCCTTAAGCTCATGACACCGAAGCTATGACTGATGAAATTCTATGCCCCTCCCGAATGTTCTGCCAAACACTCATATGTAAAAGACATGACATGCATCCGCTTACTGTTGGTATCCACTACCACGGATGGAGGCGTCACCCTCGATAGATCTATCCACTCACTCTCGCTTAACGGTAAATTAACGGTTCATGATGTTACAGGGGACTTATCACATGGCAGAGAAGCTACTTAAGCTATGTACATAGGTTTTGATACTTGGGCTCGTACTAAAATGGTGCAATGTATTCTCCCCCGTGGGATTTGAAAACAATAAAAATGTATACGGGGCTATGAATACTCACCTCAACTGATGATACTGCGATGATATGTAATGAACAACAATGATCGGTTAACTGCCGCAACCTATAATGAATGATGCATGATCTCGTTAAGATCACCAAATGATGTTTATGAATGTCCATGCTCATGTTTCTATACCACTCTACTCTTTAGAAAAACACTTGTGTTATCAAAATATATAATCCAAGACTTTGGAAAATATTGCTATTAGAAAATATAAATGGCTAGTTATAATATATATACTTATATATATATAACGTAAGTTTCCATGTAAGCGTTGAAATACTCGGGTTGTAATCCTTGAATTGATGAAAACATACTCATAATAACTAATACTACGTTAGTTATAAAGCTCGGTACTTGATATTATGTTTAGCTTAAAAATGCACTTCGTAGTTTTTGCGCCAAATTATATTAAAAGCTGTCAATTATAAAAGGGTTTTAGCCGATATTCAAACGAGTATATCTTTGTCGTTACTTGTCCGTTTTACTTGTTCTTTATATCCACGGTTTCGTCTTAGTATGTAGTAATATATTTTGGAAAGCTCGGCTCCTCCGGGTTACGTTTAAAGCCTCTTTTTGACCGACGAAAAATGTCCAACAGCAACTATTTTTCCAGAAAATACTTTTCGTCTATAATCTTGCAAAAATCATAACTTCTTCGTTATAAGCTCTTTTTAATCCGTTCTTTCGCCTACGGATTCGTTTTTGAAAGTATTTTCTAAAAATTTTGCCAAAGTTTCCTTGGTGTTTACTGATTTTCCAGATTTTTACAAAATGGGACAGCATGTCTAAAATAGGTTCCAAATCAAGTTTCCAAGGTTAAAAACCAATTTCTACCATCACCAATCCTCTTGTAATCACCACATGACTAATCTAATCTTACCATACACCTTCTTAGGGTGCCATGGACTCCTAACCAAGTTATTAGAGCTAGGGGATTCATAACAAGAAAGTTAGGGTTTGTATGTTTCTTTTTAGCCAAAATAAAGTGTAGTATAGCTACTTATACATGGTTTTTAGCATGATACTTATGTAATACATGTAAAAATAGGATGATTCATGAAAAAATAAAGATGAAAACTTACTTGACAAAATGAGATAATTATTGGATGATTATACTTGATGTTCTTGTGTTTTTGTTGCTTGTATCTTAACTAGAATCATAAAAGGAGTAAGATTGTAGCTTTAAGTTATGAAAAATAATTAGTTGATCATGGAGATCTTGGTACCTTGTTTGATGTCGTGGGTATGGAGGAGAGCAAGAGAGAAATGATCTTGAAATTTTGATCTAAAAGTTAGTTTATGATTTAGGTAATTAGTAAAGTTAGGTTTTGTAAGGTTTATTAGTATTATACTTAGGAGTTAATGCAATAGGTTAAGGGGTGGTCTTGGGGCCGGTTTTCAAAGGGTAGGAGGGGGGGTTAGGGTACTTGGTAGTTAATTAGAAACCTTGTAAGAAATTTGCACTAGTTAGCGTTTTTAGTTACGATCGGGTATCGGTTTTATTAGAAATAAATGTTCACGAAGTATACCGGGATGAAATTAGTTATAATAATGTTAAAAACATATTAAAAATATGTTGGGTACATTTACTGAGTGATCGGGTGATTAATGTTTAGTTTTAACGAAAACCGACGTTATATTCATACGCGTACGTTAAAAATAAAATAAATTTCTAAAATACTGGGTAACTGAATGTTATAACTTTTATGATGTTAAAATGGATATAAAAATATGTCGGGACCATTGTGGGAATATTTAGATATATTCGTCGTGTATAAACCGGGTGTTAACGTTTATTATAATTACGTATACGTAAAAACGTTAAATGTACTGAATATGGAAATTTGAAAATCCTAAGAGTGGTATAACATGAAAATGCTGTTATGATGATATGCAGACTATCCCCAGTCCGTATGCAGTGTACTCACACTAATGAAATGAATTCGCACCTAAACCAATCCGGTTACGCGAATTTGAATACCCGTAAACTAAATTTACGATGAAATGATTAATGCAAGCGAATGGTGAAAACTTTTCCGGAAATGAATAGTGTTCGGTGAATAGTAATTTTCCAAAAAGTTTCTCAGAATATCAAACTGACCTCGAAAATGATGAATAGTAAAACGATGAATAGTGTTTTGATGAATAGTGATTTATGAATAGTAAAAAGTCGAAGTTTCGGAAAATGACCTGAAATGGTAAATGACGTGAAATGGTGAGTTTTGACACTACGTCACAACTTATTCACACCTTCTACACAACTACTTCACACCTATTCACTACTTAATCACAACACTTCTTCACACCTATCTCCTTCACACCAATCTTCTTCACACCTATCTTCTACACACCAATCTTCTTCACATCAATTTTCTTCACACCAATCTACTTCATAACTCTTCTTCTTCACAACTAACTACTAATCAATCACACTATATATATACCTAGCTAAACTATCTTCTAACAAATATTCACAACTAATTACACAATGAGATAGATACAATGGATGATGCTCTAACAACTTAGATGTGGAGATCACAACAAGTTGTAATACTTCTTGTCATGAGGGATAGAAGTATTCTTCTCTTGCACTTGATAGGATGATGTTTGGATCACTTTGAAACAAAGATTTATGAATGTATGATCAAAGGATTAAGAGAATGGAAATGGAGATCTTGAACAGAAAGTTTAGGAGTGCAAAAGGTGAGAAAAATTCCATATTTAAGGTGGTATTTATAGGCAAGAAAATCTGACAATAGGAGTGTGCCGGTCCCCTTAAATCATGGCCGGCCCCCTTAAAATTAAGGGGACCGCCCCTTATAATTAAGGGGGCCGCCCAGCTGTAACGGCGAGAATTTTTGTTTTTTAGTGGGTAAAGTTTATTTGGTGAAAAACTAACTGATTTTGGTTAAAAATTTGAATTCATATATTTAGTATGAATAAAACATTTTTTTTTATTACCAAAAGTGTTTTTCAAAAATATATAATATGTTTATATAATTAAATAAACTTTGTAATACTTAATTAAATTTCCCTTTGATCATAAATTGCACTAAACACTTTGTTTATTCATACCTTAAGTGATTTGGATGTAAAGAGAATGTTAATCACTAAATACTTGTTTATGTCACAATATTTAGTTCTATGAGTTTATATTTTGTAATAATCAAAACATAGAGATATTGATAATATGTTAATAATGTTTTTAGGCATTAGTTATGTCAACAATCTCCCTTTTTTGATTATTACAAAACCTTAAACTCAATAGGTCTAAAATTTGTTTTTAGACAAGTATTTAAGAGTTTACACTTCTCTTCTCCCCCTTTTTTTTTATGTAAAATCAAAAAGGTTAAGCCGAGTAAGCTCCATGGAAGAAGTTTAAACGGGTAGAATGCTCCCCCTTGATGTATGCTCCCCCTCATTTGAGAGCACCAAGGGAACGAGCTAAGGAAATCTTGGCTACAAAAAATATGTGAAGAGTACAAGACACATATACATGCAAAGCAACAATTATGCAAATAAAAAAATAGATTTATTCAAGCATCATGGAAATGATTAGCATTACAACATTCAATATGCTTGAAGCATATTGATTACAATAAAACAAAAGAAGAGACATAGTCCTATATTGCCTAACAGAGCACTTAGACTTGCTTGCAACCCATGGTTGATTGTTTTATTTGCTTGAAGGGGAACATAAGCATAGAGCTTAGTTGTTAGATGGAGAGGGATATGGAGTGGGGTATGGAGCGGAAGAGGTGGATCTTACGATGTTATATCGAGTTAAGGGTGGTATTGGATGAGGACGAGTGAGGAGATATTCAATCCAAGAAATATCTTCACACAAGTATAGAATTTGTTTTTGAAGGAAGATGCAACAAGGGCAATAGTGAGTGTGGTTTGTAACTTGATCCAAGTTGAGAGAGTGGGGTAGGCAATTGTTATAGGGTGATGATGGAGGTTGCCCTTTGTTGCGTTGAGCACGATGCATAGCAAGGAGATCACTAAGATCATGGATTTGGGTTATTTCATCACGGAACTTTTGCTTTTCCGTGGCAATGTGGAGGGAGTCATTGTGTTGATATGGATGAATTGGGTTTGTGTAGTTGGAATTGTAGTTTGATGGTTGATCAAACTTGTATGGATCATTATAAGTGGTTGGAGGATGACATGTGTAGTTTGGCATGAAGGAAGATGTTTGGCCAATGTTGTATGGTTTGTAAAGAGGATCAAATGAATGTTCTTGTGGATTTGGTGTAAAGTTTGGGAAGTAAGTGGTTGGAGGTGTTGAGTGATTTCCAACTTCATTGGTTATGATGGATTTGTTTCGAGGGCTTTTTCTTCGCCAAACGGGTTTTTCCGTCATCCTTGCTAGCCTTGAGGCTTTTGGTTTGTTTGGAGAAGTCATGAAGGGATGAATGGAGAGTGTTGAAGATTGGGGATATTTATAGTGTAAGATTTGTGTGTTTATGGATGGATAAAGTTTGTTTGGGAGATTAGGACAAAATATGTTGGTGAAAATTGGGAAATGTAGGTTGAAATGGGCTAAAAAGCATAAAAGAATCTGTAAACCCGACCAGCAGATGGACGATCCCTTTAATTAGGGGGCGGTCCCCTTAAAATTAAGGGGGCCGCCTTAAATAATTAAGGGGGCCGCCCATCTGATGATTCTCAGATTGCCAGAATTGGGTTTTTGGTAGAAAAGTTGCAGAGAGGTTGTGTTTTTGGATTTGAATTCAAGCAAGTTCAATTCCTTTAGGCAATATAGCATCTAATCTAATCAAGATATAGCATGCATGCAAAAACACTTAAGCAAAAGAGCAAATAAGCAACAAATAATAAGCTAACGGAGACAAATAAAGACAAGAGCACTTAAACTTCCTAAGGCAACTATCTTAGATCAAAGGCAAAGGCAACTAGTGAGTCAAAAATCTAGTGATGAAACAAGATGACAATGTTATGAGTGATTTTGTCCTAGTGTGTGCCTATATGCAACAAATGTGGAGTTGTGATTGTTTCGACTTCTAAATGCAAAAAAAAATTTCTTAAGAAACAATCCAAAATTTCCTTGATTCGATTTTTGCTCGATCATGAATGTTAAAGATATATATTAGATTATATACCTTGACAATTTATGTGAGAGTTTATGCATGATTTTGGAAAAATGTTTTTAGCATTAGTCAACAATGCAAGGAAAATGATGTTCATGTAATTTCCTAGATGTGAGAATAATTTTTAAAAAAATTGACTGGGTTTTACAAAAGAGTATATGCAAAGAAAATAATATTTCCCAATCTTTAATTTTGTGCGAAATAGATTCCTAGACTCAGAAATGGAGAAGTGGAAGAAAAGTAAATCTTATGCAAATTTTAAAAAGAATTGTCTAAATGCAATAGAATTTAGTTAACTTGTTCCATCATTCCTAATCCTAAACGCAAGTGATTGAATAATTCACGCTTAAGGGGTTTAGTGAATATATCCGCAATGTTATCTTCCGATGCAACTTTTTCTATAGATATGTTCCCTTTTTGTACATTATCCCTAAGAAAGTGTTGGCGTATTTCTATATGTTTAGTCCTAGAGTGTTGCACCGGATTTTTACTTAAATCTATCTCACCTTTGTTATCGCACATAATGGGAACGTTTTCTAACCTAATGCCATAGTCTATAAGAGCTTGTTTCATCCATAGTGCTTGTTGACATGCCTTTCCATCGCTTACATATTCGGCTTCGGTGGTAGAAATAGCAAGAGCGGTTTGCTTCTTCGAAAACCAAGATGTTAGACAACATCCCATAAACGTGCAAATACCGCTAGTGCTTTTTCTATCCACGTAGTCTCCCGCATGATCCGAATCCGCATAGACGATGGTTTCTATGCCGGATCCCTTAGGATACCATAATCCTAAGTGTATAGTGCCTTTAATGTATCGGAAGATACGCTTAACCGCTTCTAGGTGAGAGGTTTTGGGATCCTCTTGAAAACGGGCACAAAGGCAAACACTAAACATGATATCGGGTCTACTTGCCGTCAAGTATAGTAAACTACCTATCATTCCTCTATACTTGTTGTTATCTACGGACTCACCTTCATCATCCTTTGTGAGTTTCACTTCCGTAGACATGGGAGTTTTCATGGGTTTTGAGTCTTCTAGGCCAAATTTCTTAAGCATTTCCTTAATGTACTTAGATTGGTTAAGGAATATTCCATCTTCTAATTGTTTTATTTGTAATCCTAGGAAGAAGTTAAGTTCACCCATCATACTCATCTCAAACTCATCATGCATGATTTTGGCAAATTCATCACACATGTCTTGACAAGTCGATCCAAATATAATGTCATCAACATATATTTGAACAATGATGAGATTTGGGTCTTTCCTTTTAGTGAAAAGAGTGTTATCTACCATTCCCATGGAATAATCATGTTTAATAAGGAAAGCTTTTAATCGATCATACCAAGCTTTGGGAGCTTGTTTGAGTCCATACAAAGCTTTCTTTAACTTATAAAAATAATCAGGTTTTGCGAAGTCAATGAATCCTGGAGGTTGTGCCACATATACCTCCTCATTGATAAAACCGTTAAGGAATGCACTTTTCACGTCCATTTAGAATAACTTAAAATCTAGGGCGCATGCATAGGCAAGTAATATCCTTATAGATTCTAGTCTAGCTACGGGGGCATAAGTTTCGTCATAATCAATTCCTTCTTGTTGATTATAACCTTGGGCAACTAACCTAGCTTTATTCCTAGTAACTATTCCATTTTCATCTAACTTATTCCTATATACCCATTTAGTTCCTATGATAGTCATATTCATTGGATTTGGGACTAATTCCCAAACATCATTTACCTTAAATTGATTTAATTCTTCTTGCATAGCTATAACCCAACTTTCATCTTTTAAAGCCTCATTAATATTCTTAGGTTCTATTGCTGAGAGGAAACAAAAGAAATTATTTTTATCTTGGGCTTGTGACCTAAGGGTTCTTTGGTTACGATGTCCTATTATATTATCTAATGGATGTGATCTAGATTCTTTAACATTTATAATTTCGTTATTTCCTAAGTTAATGTCTTCATTATCATTTCCTATGGGTTTTGTTTTACTAACCTCAATAGCTTCATCTTCGACTAAGTCATCATCTTCTAAAGGTAAAGTCTTAGGAGGTGGTGGTGTTTCATCAAATGTTACATTTAGTGATTCTTCTACTTTCATGGAGTGTTTGTTAAGTATTATATACGCTTTACTATTTTGTGAGTATCCTAAAAATATTCCTTCATATGATTTTGGATCAAACTTAGTGAGGTAATCCTTAGTGTTTAAAATGTAACATTTAGTTCCAAATACCCTAAAATAGCTTAAGTTTGGTTTTCTACCTCTTAGTAACTCATAAGGAGTTTTTCCTAGAATCCTCCTAATTGATACTCTATTAATAATATATGTTGATGTATCTACAGCGTGACACCAAAATTTTTGTGGGATGGATTGTTCATTTAACATTGTTCTACTCATTTATTGTAGTGTCCTATTTTTTCTTTCAACTACGCCATTTGATTGAGGAGTACGAGGAGCGGAGAAATTGTGAGATATTCCATTTAAATCACAATATTTTCCGAATTGTACTTCGTTGTCAAATTCCCTACCATGGTCCGTCCTAATGGCTACTATTGTGCATCCTAATTTATTTTGAATCATTTTACTAAATATTTTGAATTTTTCAAAGGCTTGGGTCTTGTCACTTAAAAACCTAGTCCACGTGTATCCTGAGTAGCCATCTACTATTACTAAGGTGTATTTGTTTCCTCCATAGCTCCGCACAGCGGATGGACCAAAAAGATCCATATGTAATAGTTCTAGGCACCTAGTAGTGGATACTATATTCTTAGCTTTGTGACTAGCATGAACTTGTTTTCCAATTTTAGATTAGGCAAGTTTCAAACTAGTTCTTTAGAGGCCAAAGATTGTATTAGTTGCATGTTAGCGTGTCCTAATCTCCTATGCCACAATGTGGAGTTTTCGTCTAGGGTCGTTAGGCATATCCTATTCTCAGGTTTGTTTCCTAGTTTCATAACATATATGCCTCCTTTCTTAATTCCTCTACCTATAATTTTTCCATTCTTAACTATTTCGCTATCCTCTTCGGTAAAGGTAACTCTACATTTATTATCGCATATTTGTCCTATACTAAGCAAGTTATATGTTAAATTATCTACATGCTCTACATTTTCAATAGTAAGTGAGTCTTGAGAAATCGTACCTTTCCCAATGATTTTTCCACGTAAGTCACTACCGAAAATAACGTTACCTCCATTGTATGCCTTGTATGTAGAGAATAGCTTGCGGTTCCCCGTCATGTGCCTCGAACATCCGCTATCCTTGATCCATTCGTCAGGCTCCAAGTCAATTCCTAAACATATTTCGTCGGTTCCTTTTGCCATAAAACACTTTTCGTCTCTTGGTTTTTCCACTTCTTCTTTGTCACTATCACTCCATGTTCCACTAACAAAGGCGCCTTGATTTTCGTAACCCGGCGGCTTTAGACATTCGCCAATGAGATGATTTGGACTTCCACATCTAAAGCACTTTCTTTTCTTGTAGTTAGCACTTCTATTTCTTTGGAACGGTTTTCCTTCGTCTCGTGGTGATCTAGTGAATCTTCCTCGTCTCTTGAAGAATTTCTTGAATTCTCTTACGGCCATTGCATATTCTTCGTCTTCACTCTCGTCACTTGAATCATCATCGTCACTAGGTTCCTTTTTGGCTTTTAGAGCAATGGATTTGGTTTGTTCTTTCTTGACTTTGACCGTTTCCGAATCTCTTCTTATAATTTCTTCATGGACCTTCAAGTTGCCAATTAGTTCATCTAGTGACAACGTCATCAAATTCTTTGATTCTTCAATAGCCGTGACCTTAGCTCGCCATTTCGGATGCAATGCCCTAAGAAATTTCCTAACACAATTTTTACTAGAAAATGTCTCATCAAGTGCTTTTAAACTTGTGATAATAGTGTTAAATTTAGCAAAAGCATTATCAATTGATTCCTCTTTCGGAATCGTAAATTGTTCATATTGTTGTACAAGAAGATCTATTTTGTTATCTTTAACTTGACTATTACCTTGGTGAGTGATTAGTAAAGAATCCCAAATTTCTTTTGCGGTTTTACACATAAAAAGTCTTTCATATTCTTTGCGTGGTAACGTATTATAAATAACCATTTTAGCCTCATTATTTTTTGCTAGTTTCTTTTTCAAATCATCATTTTGTTTTTCAAAAGATACAATTTCATCCATTTTAGTTTCAACATTATATTGAATAGGGGGAAAATCACCAAAGGTAATGACATGCCAAAGATCAAGATCTTTTGATTTCACATAAGTTTCGAATCTATTTTTCCGATATAAAAATCCATCACTTTCAAATAGTGGTGGTCTTCGCATAGATTGCCCTTCTAAATATTTTAAAGATTTCATAGATCATTACAAGTTTTAAAATACAATATATTTTAAAAAATCTTGCTAGACGTGGCTCTTGATACCAATTGTGGAAAACTAGAAGGGGGGGGGGGGTTGAATAGTTTTACTTCTTTTTAATTTGTTATAAAAGATTGTTTGAAAGTTTTCTTTATTTTCAAAAATTTAGATTCGATGCTATATGAAATCAAGTCATGCACAATATGAACAACACTAAATCTGTACGATAAAGCAATAATAATGTAAGTAAAGAAATAGATGAGAGTTGGAAAGATCGAACCGCGAGACAAGAGATTTATAGTGGTTCAGCTACAAGGTCACCTTCCTTGCCCTACTCCAATCCCCGAGCACCTAACTCGAGAGTTTTCTTCACTATGTCAACAAGCTCCCTTCACACCAATGTATACACCACAACTACGTCACAACTTATTCACACCTTCTACACAACTACTTCACACCTATTCACTACTTAATCACAACACTTCTTCACACCTATCTCCTTCACACCAATCTTCTTCACACCTATCTTCTACACACCAATCTTCTTCACATCAATTTTCTTCACATCAATCTACTTCCTAACTCTTCTTCTTCACAACTAACTACTAATCAATCACACTATATATATACCTAGCTAAACTATCTTCTAACAAATATTCACAACTAATTACACAATGAGATAGATACAATGGATGATGCTCTAACAACTTAGATGTGGAGATCACAACAAGTTGCAATACTTCTTGTCTTGAGGGATAGAAGTATTCTTCTTTTGCACTTGATAGGATGATGTTTGGATCACTTTGAAACAAAGATTTATGAATGTATGATCAAAGGATTAAGAGAATGGAAATGGAGATCTAGAACAGAAAGTTTAGGAGTGCAAAAGGTGAGAAAAATTCCAGATTTAAGGTGGTATTTATAGGCAACAAAATCTGACAACAGGAGCGTGCCGGTCCCCTTAAATCATGGCCGGCCCCCTTAAAATTAAGGGGACCGCCCCTTATAATTAAGGGGGCCGCCCAGCTGTAACGGCGAAAATTTTTGTTTTTTTGTGGGTAAAGTTTATTTGGTGAAAAACTAACTGATTTTGGTTAAAAATTTGAATTCATATATTTAGTATGAATAAAACATTTTTCTTTATTACCAAAAGTGTTTTTCAAAAATATATAATATGTTTATATAATTAAATAAACTTTGTAATACTTAATTAAATTTCCCTTTGATCATAAATTGCACTAAACACTTTGTTTATTCATACCTTAAATGATTTGGATGTAAAGAGAATGTTAATCACTAAATACTTGTTTATGTCACAATATTTAGTTCTATGAGTTTATATTTTGTAATAATCAAAACATAGAGGTATTGATAATATGTTAATAATGTTTTTAGGCATTATTTATGTCAACATATATTATTAACGTTACATTATATAATATATATAAATAAAAATGAAAGTTTAAATGCATATGACGAGATAAGATTTACGAAAATAGAAAATAACTAAGAATGTTAAATAGAATAGATGTAGTCCTTGTCCTTTTTCCAATTTTACCATTTTTACTCTAACGATGTTTGCGTTACACCGTTAGTCCTTTATATATATAAATTACAATTATAGTCCTCTAATTGTCCAATACTCAATCCTAGGCTTAGAATATTATCTATTATCAATTTTTACCCTTATGGTTTTGTTTTTACAGTTTTAGTCCTCACTTTCCAATATTTACAGTTTTAGTCCTTCTAGTTGTCGTCGCGTTACATTTTTAGTCTAAAGTTACAAAAATGATTAGAAAAATTATATGAAAATTTCCGAGGCTTATTTAATAAATATTTAGCTTATTTTAACAGTTTATTTGATAAAAGTGCTTATTTACAATAATTGGGCTTTTAACGAGCTTAAATCAAGGCCCAATAACGTTTTAAAATCCGTACTTCGTGAGACAAGTTGAGCTCATCAAAAATATCATTTTTCATGTTCTATTTTAATATCAAAAAGTTTAGATAAGCTAGCTTATCAGAAGAGCTTATTTTCAGCTTATTGGGCTTTTAGGCCCAATACGTTAAAATCATATGTTTTAAACGACGTTAATAGCGATTCACTTTGGTATCTTTTAAGTGTCGAAATCAACTTATTTTTACAAGTTATATATATGAAATCGTTTGCTAGCTAGGTGGTCTAATAGGTCGTGTAATAATATGGTATGCTTGTTACGTGATATTTAAAGATAATTGATGGTTCCTTGGGTCGTATGGCACGTTTCATATATATTTAAAAGACTTGAATAAATTTGCTAAGTGTATATAGTTTTCATCCGATTAAGCATGGTTCAAAATGAGTTCGTATAATGCATGTGAAGTAAAAACTAACATGAAATATGTGTGTGTCGTGACTCCTAGGCCTTCCAAGATAGAGGCTAGTCACATGTCGTGTACTATATGTAAATATATACGTAAAAATTATATATGAAGCTTATATACGATCGATAAAATATATACATGATGCATGAAACATTTTAGACGTGAAACTTGAATTGAAATGAGGTTGAAACATCTTACAACACCTCTAGGGTGGTAGAGAGTCGAGAGTGGAAGAATGAAATACGAGAAACAATTACGTTCGACTATAACCCAAAATAATAATCGTATAATTCAAACCCGATTCTTATTTCTTGCTTCCAAATGTGAGTATCGTTATTGCAGGACTTTCAGAGATGATTTTTAGGAAGAAAAGAAGTTTGTGAGAGTATGATAATTGATAGAAACGGATGCATGAACAAGGAGTATATATAGTGAGTTTGTATAACACGTAAGTGTAATATTTTTCAAGGAAACCAAATACACTATGCATGTCAGTAACAATAGGTTATAGGATGAATTTATATCATATTTTAACAATTGTGAGAGCTTGAAATAAGGTGCATGCTTTGGTGATTCACCTAGATGTCGACCATATATATATTTCATACACGATTTGAGTAATCGTGTACCACTTGAATATAGCTGATCATTCTTGACATTTAATCATGAAATCATGCTAGGAATGTTACTAGCAACTTATAGAAACAAACGGGAAACAAAACGGTTAAGTATTGAGTTTATTATAAATCGATTTGGCTTGATTTTGATCAAACACTTCGCCTTCTAAAAACATATCAAAAGTCGACCTATGAACTCGAGATTCGACACACTAATAGTTGGCTAGGTGATAAACGAGGTGGTGAAAAAATATTAATGAGTCGTGTGAAAAAATCAAGAGTACGAGAGGCATTTTAGAGCTAATACAAGTCGATCATATGAAATTTTTAATGATTTGGAGTTGGGCTTGTACTTTGGGCTTATGAATAGTGATCGGGTGTTGGGCTAAGAAAAGATTAAGGGCCCGATTGGATTAAATGTGTAATTAGGAAATTTTTATTTAGGATTAGGGAAATGAAATTAGTATTAATGAAATGTTTAGGTTTCGAGTAACGTGTCAAGGATTGGTCCCGTCATTTCGTGAATTATATTATATCGTGTTAACGACTAATTAATATAATAAGAAAATTTTTCAAAATTTTTTGAAATAATGGGAATCAGTAACGGTAACGAAAGATTATTTATTTAATAACGATATAATTACAAGGAATTTTTACAAGGTTCTACAGTACCCACTTGTCATTCTGAATTTCATCCCGTAATTCAATTTTAAGAAATCTAACAAGTGTGATCTATGAAAATAAATGTGGATATTTCTCACGGAATCTATCTTCTCGTTCCCATGTGTAAGTTGGTCCTCGCTTTGAGTCCCATCTAACTTTTACAATGGGGATACGATTCTGTTTGAGTTGTTTTTTTTCTCTATCCATTATTTCCACAGGCTCTTCTATGAACACTAGTTTGTCGTCCAATCTAATCTCCTTTAGTGGAATGACGAGAGTTTCGTCAGACAAACATTTCTTGAGTTGTGATACGTGAATCTTAGGATGTACCCTACTGAGTTCTTCCGGAAGTTCTAACTTATAAGCAACTGGACCAATTCTCTCCAGAATTTTGAAAGGTCTAATGTAACTTGGATTTAACTTTCCACGTCTTCCAAAACGGATCATTCCCTTCCAGGGAGAAACTTTTAACATGACTCTGTCTCCTACTTGAAATTCCATAGGCTTTCTCCTGACTTCAGCATCACTCTTCTGTCTGTCATGAGCAGCTTGTAAGCGTTGCTTGATTTGGACTATCTTCTCGGTCGTGTCATGTATTAGCTCTGGTCCGGTGAGTTGCATATCACCAACTTCTTTCCAACAGACTGGTGATCTACACTTTCTTCCGTAAAGTGCCTCGAAAGGTGCAGCTTTTATGCTGGCATGATAGCTGTTATTGTAAGAGAATTCAACTAATGGCAAGTGTTTATCCCAACCTTTTCCGAAATCAATTACACATGCTCGGAGCATATCTTCCAAGGTTTGGATTGTTCTTTCACTTTGTCCATCGGTTTGCGGATGATAAGCGATGCTCATATCTAAACGAGTACCAATAGATTTCTGTAGAGATTCCCAAAATCATGAGGTGAATCGGCTATCTCTATCAGAAATAATGGATATTGGAACTCCATGTCTGATCACAATTTCCTTAAAATACAACTGAGCGAGTGTTTCCATCTCGTCAGTCTCCTTGATAGGTAGAAAATGTGCAGACTTGGTTAATCGATTGATGATAACCTAGATTGTGTCTAACCCGGTCGAAGTCCTTGGTAATTTGGTAATAAAATCCATGGTGATTCGTTCCCATTTCCAGACCGGTATTTCTGGTTGCACGAGTAATCCTGATGGTTTCTGAGTCTCTGCCTTTACTCTAGAACATGTTAAACATTTACCAACATACTCTGCGATATCAGCTTTCATATTTGGCCACCAATAAATCTTCTTAAGATCTTGATACATTTTATTGGAACCGGGATGGATAGAATATTTGGATTTATGAGATTCATGCATGATAAGGTCTCGAATACCTCCAAAGAGAGGAATCCAATATCTTTCCTTAAAACATAACATTCCATCATCTCTTCTTACAAATTCTTTTTCATTATTTGGCATTCTGTCAATCTTCTCTTCATTGTTTGACCTTCTGTCAATTTTTTCATATTGCCGGTTTTCTTCTTGGAGAGCTCCTGTTTGAGCTTTGATGATTTGAGCTGGAAGTGGCGAATGAATTGTCATTCCTAGATATCGAACTCTAAGAGGTTTAATTCTGTCTTTTCTGTTCAACGCGTCGGCTACGACTTTCGCTTTACCAGGGTGGTAACGAATTTCACAGTCATAGTCGTTGAGTAATTCCAACCATCTGCGTTGTCTCATGTTCAGCTCCTTCTGATCCAGTATATGTTGAAGACTCTCGTGATCGGTGAAAACCGTACACTTTGTACCGTATAGGTAATGTCTCCATATCTTAAGAGCAAAAACTACTGCTCCTAATTCTAGATCATGAGTGGTATAATTTTCTTCATTCTTCTTTAGCTGTCGTGAAGCATAAGCTATGACCTTGTCTCTTTGCATTAGTACCACACCTAAACCATGATGAGATGCGTCACAATACACAACAAAGTCCTCATTTCCTTCCGGTAATGCTAATATTGGTGCTTCACAAAGCTTCTGTTTCAACAGTTGAAATGCTGACTCTTGCTTCTCTTCCCAGATATACTTCTTGTTTTTTTGGGTGAGTTCGTCAAAGGTTTTGCAATCTTTGAGAAACCTTCTATAAATCTCTGATAGTAACCCGCGAGACCTAAAAATTGACGAATTTTGGTTGGAGTGGTGGGTGATGTCCATCCTTTAACTGCTTCTATCTTCGCGGGATCCACATGGATACCTTGGTTGTTGATGATATGGCCTAAAAATTGAATGGTAGAAATCCAAAAATCACATTTGGAAAACTTGGCGTACAACTTTTCTTTCTTAAGTAACTCCAAAATAATCCTTAAGTGTTCAGCATGCTCTTCTTTATTGCGCGAGTAGATTAAGATGTCATCAATGAACACAATAACGAATTTATCCAAGTATGGTTTGCATACTCGGTTCATTAAATCCATGAACACTGCTGGTGCGTTGGTCAGACCAAATGGCATTACTTGAAATTCATAATGTCCGTACCGTGTTCGAAAAGCTGTCTTGGGAATGTCTTCATCCCTGACTCTTAATTGATGATATCCTGATCCTAGATCGATTTTTGAGTAAACACTAGATCCTTGTAATTGGTCAAATAGATCATCGATCCTTGGTAATGGATATCGATTCTTCACCGTGAGTTTGTTCAACTCTGTAATCGATACACATTCAGAACGTTCCATCTTTCTTTTTAACGAATAGGATTGGTGCTCCCCAAGGGGATGAGCTTGGTTGGATGAATCCTTTATCTGATAGTTCTTTCAACTGTTTAGATAATTCTTTCATTTCTGAGGGTGCTAATCGATATGGTGCTTTTGCAACTGGTGCAGCTCCAGGCACTAAATCGATGCGAAATTCTACTTGTCGGGTTGGTGGAATTCCGGGCAAGTCTTCAGGAAATACTTCAGAAAATTCTTTTACAACTGGCACTTCATCAAGTTGTTTCTTCTTTTCTTTTTCTTCTCCTCCCGTTACTTGAATTTGGAATACATGGCATCCTTTGCTTATGTATTTCATCGTCTTGGCGTACGAGATAATATTGAACGAGGTTTTAGGTTTATCACCTTGGATGATTAAGGTTTCATCATTGAATGGAATTTGAATGACTTTCTCGTCACAAATTATTCTGGCATGGTATTTAGATAACCAATCCATGCCAATGATGACATCAAAACTTCCCAGTTGGATGGGCATGAGGTCAATGGGGAGAGATTTACTTAGAAAAGTTAAGGTGCAATTTTTGATTAGGGTATTGGTACTTAGGATATTTCCATTTGCTATTTCTATTTCGTAGGTAGTATCTAGTTCTATGGGAGTAATATTTAGAATTGAAGCAAACGAAGTAGACACAAAACTTTTATCTGCTCCAGAATCAAATAATATCTTAGCATCTTGTTGATTTAATACGAACATACCCGTAACAACATCAGGATTCTGAGTTATGTTTCCATCCCCGAGTACATATGCTCTTCCTATGGCAACATTATTGGCGTTCTTCTGACAGTGAGTTCTGTAATGTCCAACTTCACCACAACCATGGCACTTTATTGCTATCGGTTGTGTGTTGGCTCTAGTTGCTCGACAGTCCTTAGTCATGTGTCCAATTCTTCTGCAGTTGCCACAAGTAGCCTTACATGATCCGGTATGATGCATGTTACACTTGTTACATGGGGGTAGAGTTCCACCATAACCTTTACTTTCTGCGGGCACTGCTGCATAAGCTCTGGCAGCTTCTTGTCGACGATTATGCCGCTGGTGATGGTTATTGCGGTTCTGTTGTTGATCTCAGTTGCGCTTGTTGCCTTGATTGTTGTTGTTGTAGCTCCTGTTACCATTGTAGTTGTTGTTGTAGTTTCGGTTGTTGCTATTGTTGTTTCCACGGTTATCAGCACTCCTCGTATGTTCATTGATCGTGGAGGTAGAACCTCTTTTGATCACTCGGGTCAACAATCTCTGTGCAAGTCCCATTGCTTCTTCTACCGTCTGGGGGTTCGATGAGGTAACATCCCCTTCAATGGTTGGTGGCAGTCCTTCCACATATTTCTCCAATGCTTTTTCAACGTCTGGTACTATTGTTGGGCATAACACCGACAATTCCAGAAATTTTCTATCATATGTCTTCAGATCATTGTACTTTACTACTAGCTGATGAAATTCATCCTCTAGTTTTCTGATCTCTATCCTGGGACAATACTTCTTAAGCATCTTATTCTTCAACTCATTCCAGGAGAGTTTGAAAGCTTCATCCTGACCCATAGCATTTGCGGTAGTATTCCACCACGATAGTGCTTCTCCCTGAAGAGCTCCTGTAGCAAATGTAACTTTGCTACCTTCATAACAGTCGCTCCTCTTGAAGACTGTTTCAGTATGCTCAAACTAATGGGCCATTTCTGTAACTCCTTTTATTCCCTTGAAATTAGTTGGCTTGCAAGTCATGAAGTCTTTGTAAGTACATTTACGATGAGTAGATGTATTAGCTTCATGGTTTGCTCCATTGATGTTATTCATGCGATCAGCTTCATGAGCTGCAGATATACCCTTGGCAATCATCCTTTGAACTTCAGTAGGTGTCATGATCACTTCAGGGTTGGAATTTTCACTACTTGCATGCTCCATATTGCTATTGATAACACCAAAAATATAGCTTTAGAATTTAAACAATAATTTTGTTTAAATGATCTTGAGAAGTAGGGAAATGAATATTTATGAGTTCTAACAATAATTAGGCACCATATGTAGTTTTTATTTCGATACAACAATCATAATTATTCCGATATGTTAGATGCATTATTAATACACATGAACAACCATAAGCATAAATTAACATTTGTATATAGTAATATCACAACCAACAACATAACATTAATAACTTGATCAGTTGAGTTTTCATAACAAAACGATACAAGATTCTTTATTAATTGCCACATGCGGCAGGCTTAGATGCCTCATTACTTATACAAATACTAACTGCCTCTAATGGTTAGGTCCGTCCACATGTCCTCTCATCTCTAAAATCTGAGTTCGGAGATCCTGCATCTCGGTATGGTGTTGAATCTGCATATCTCCTACTAGGTTTTCCAATGTATCTGCTCTTCAATGTGCTAGCTGGGCTTCCCAAGTACGGTTCTGTCCCTCTCTTTGCAATGATATCGCAAAAGAGCGTGTCTCGGAGATATCTGAATGTATCTGAGCCAAAACCCTGCTGCAACTCTATCCTATTAACTATAAGATTATGTAAGGTATTGCTGATAGTATCCGAATGGTCAAATGATGAATAGTCAATCATCTAAAGAAGCGTGTCTATCTGCTCTTCGTGATGCTCCAAACGCGTCACTACTACAGAAGGTGAAAGAGTAGGGATAATTTCCATCCTAGCACTCTCGCCAGTTTCATAGATATGAGCTGGGGGAGTGAAACCAGGAGGATATGGTAATGATGGTGAAAGTGGATGAGTAGAGTCGGAAATACGAAGTCGGCTGGATGCGGGTATATCTTCTTCAGGAATTTGTTCTCTATGGTGAAAAGTATATGGATAAGTTTGGCTAAAAAGATCAAATAGGTGATCGGGTGCATATGAATCAAATTCATGATGCGGTAATGGTATATGTATTGGTAAAGCCAATACATCGGGATTTTCAGGCATTGCTACAACTTCATCTTGCTCGAATGAATCTGTTTCTTGGGAAACAGCGTCAGGTACTAAGGTAGGACGAAAAACAAGCGACGTAACAGATGCGACGGAAATCTTAGAATCGGAGTCTGATATACTCATATTGAAATAATACTGTAATAATTTGTAGATAGTGAAGAATAATAATTTATTATCGTCAAAGAACGTAAAATTCTAATATACCAAGATTAAAGTATCATAAACTTAATGATTGACTTACTGAGTATGGTAGCAAGCAGGCACGGCGGGTGAAAAATAGTATGGTGTAAATTTACTTTATTTGAAAGTGTGGTTATAGTTCAATGTTTGAAAACATTTGGTTCTCTATAACTATGTCTCTGATGCCAATCTGTAACACCCCCTGTAGGATACTCATAATCTTAAACACGTATGGTTTTGTGTATAATGGATCGAATATGAAGAAAAGAAGTAAAAAGTTAGAGAGAGAAAGAGTAGAGAGTTGGGAGCCTTTTAGTGAGAGAAACTAGTGAATATTAGATTGAAAGTATGAAAGTTCCAACCCTCTCCCTTGGGTGGGAGAGGGTATTTATACTACAATACTAGGTGTTCCATGAAACGAGCTGTAGAGTGAGCTGACAGAGGGTAAAGACCCGACCCACTCTACGAATACTATTTACATATTTAACTACTAATAAACTACATACTAACTATAATAAGGATAATTCTACGAGCTACGTAATGCTTAGCAATACTTGGGGTGACCGAGTCTTTAACTGAATAATCGTATTCCTAACAATCTCCCCCTAAGGGAGGTCACCCCAGAAGATAAGTACTGAATTCTTGCATGCATGAAATCTTGTAGCTCGTAGACTTTGATTCTTCAAACATGTCTTTGTACATTTAGCAGCAGGCTCTAGATGACTTGTTCAATGAGTTGGATGATCTTTGGCATTACTTCGAGTTCATCATCCAAATGAGTATCTGCAAGTCATCTTTGAGTAGTAATGTCTCCATGTGATTTGAACATCTTTGTGTTGGCATGCTCACACTTTTCTGGATCATGATCTTCTGCATCAGAGTTGTGGAAGCATAAATGAAGCCCAATCAATGATCATGATTTCTTAGATTGTGAAGTTGAAGTGTGAGCATGTGTTGATGGATCAGCATCTTTTCAGCAATCAACCGCAACCATCAGAAATTCCTGCAAGTAGACAGTTAGCAACAAATCATCCGGTACTTATAGGTTTGGAAATAGAGATTGTCAACAGCATAGTGTGATGACTCCTTCTAATCCTTACCAAGACCGTTCCCAATCGGCAAACCCCCGTGAGGATTTACACTATCTACCTAAGTAAATCAACGACTGGGTGAGTCGCTAGAGTACTCTCCACGACTGTAGACCATTGGTAACCGCTGCGACCACTAAGCGTAATCCACAAGGAATTACCTAAATGACCTGCTTTCAGGGCTGATTGATGTTGACCCTGGCAGGAATTTCCATTCAATCACTGGGAGATACTAAAGCAACATCCCTCATAAATGTTCTGGCAGATTGCTAAGATCTGCGTAGGACTCATAGTTTTACCACTGGTGTCCTTAATGTTGAACAACCAGGGTAGAGGTAACACGTGTTCCTATGAGATCTTTTTATGCATCTCGAGGCTCTAGACTCAATAAGTGCATTTGGTTTTCCTATGCGGAGATTAGGGAGAGGTCTCCGGCTTCAATATCAACTATCTCTAAGAGATAAGTCAATAGATTACACCGGTTCCTCGTGAGAATGAAACAAGTTCTTTTAAGAGAATTTGAGTGTCTAGAAGGTTTAGTGCATTGTGTCACTGGGTCCATGACGTCTTGTCTTCAATACCGATGTCGCCTTAGCAACCATCGGTAGATTATGAATTGAACCCGGTTTCTGCCCTAAGGTTGAATAATTGGAGGGCTATTTCTTTTCACCCTTTCTCATTTCATTTCTTTTTAATTCTTCAACCCCTTCTTTCTCCATTCTCACATTTCTCCTTTTTTTCATAATCATACCTACGAACTTTCTAATACTATCTATTTGGTATTGTCCATGGGTAGATCCCTCCAGCTCTGGCGAATCATAGGACGGTTTCCCTAACCTTAGCCACCTTATAACTTCATGACTATCCTATGTTGCCATACACCAAATCATTGAAAATTCTCTCAATGTGTTTATGATTAATAAACACATTTTGTTAACACATTGAGAGTTTTGTCATTTTCAAATGCTCCCCCTTAACATGTGCTCATAAGTATTGATTTGAAAATTTGCACATGTCGGGAAGAGTTGCACTTTTGAATTAATCTACCTTGAGTGAACATGACCGGGCATTCGAGACACGCTTACATCACTAGTTAAACAAGCTTGAAGTTATTACCCGGCCCGATCAGATTCACCCAAGGTTTCTCGAAATGGTACATTCTACTTAAACTAGTCCTCTTCGAGACACGCTTACATCACTGGTTAAACCAGCTTGAAGTTATTACCCGTCCAGGACTAGTCCTTTCAATTTAGGACAATTGTGTTTCGTCAATTCATGAGTCAAGACTGATATGCACTCATATGAGATGCAAGGATCCTTTTACACAAACGATTTTGCTCCCCCTCAATATGTGCATAGATATACGAAAGAGTTTGGCACATAGGAAAGAGCATATTTTTGTTTTCGGGTTCAAAGCATCACTGATGAGGCGAAAAATGAACCACTTTTAGGGGGTCATTTAAGCCCGAAATTGAACTTATTTGATCAAATATTGCCCTAAATCGTTCCTTTTGTGATTTTAGGTACTTTGGGAGTGAAATCTGGAAAAGGAAGCAATTCGGACGTTTTTGGAGCATAAAAGTGAAGAAAACGCCAAAGTCTTAATTTTCCTTGCTGGAAACAGTAAGTGACGGCGTCAAGAAGGAATTCCTGACGGCGTCAAGAGCAATTTCCATGACGATCTAGTACAGATTTGACGGCTTCACGAAGTAGGGCGTCAAGAGTAAAATGCATGACGGCCTGGAAATGCATAATACATGACGGCGTCAAAAGTAGATCAAGGCAGTCCGAGAAGAGTTTTGGCGGCGAGGTGACGGCATCACCTATTTGGTCTTGACGCCGTCAGACCCTATTTCCTATATATAGTTTTCTAATTTTCACATTAAAAAGAGAGAAAGTTTTGGAGAAACCCTAAGTATGAACTTGGTGCGAATTTTACAGGTTTTTCAAGGGTTCTAAGCCCTTGATACCTTTCATGTGTAATTGAGATAAGTGTTCTTTTAATTCAATCAATATGTCTATGTGTTGGTTGTCTATATCTTGTTCTTGTCTTAATTCCATCATGCTAGGCTAGATCTATCTTGTGTTTGCTTGGATCTAATGAAACCTAGATGTTAATTATGTGTTGATTACTTGTTTATAATTGTATTGGATGAATGAATTATATGTCAGGCTTAAGAAAACTGGCAGATCTCCAAATGGTAACATGCTTGAACGTCTTAAGAAACATGAACCGATGTGCACTAGGTCTTTATTGGTTGTATTTAATGCATGAGCCACTGTTTATAATCCCTATGGTTGTGCTGGGCATGGTATAGGAGGAGATAAGAGCTCATAGAATTGGGGAGTTAAGTGCGCCACCCCATAAATGATATTAAGGAATACGATCCGTCATCCATGCAACTATAACAAGTAATTAACGTGTAAAAGATGTCTAGGGAGTAGTGAAATCTAAGTAAACACATTTTCTCCACTTATTGCTCACAACCTTAGTTAATTTAGTTTATTTTCATTTTTAGTATTTTATTTTTATTGCATCTTTAGTATTGGGTTAGTTGACTAGCAACTAATTCCGCCCAAATCCTTCAAACCCGAGATTTTTACTTGCTTTCTAAAAAATATAAAAATACAAAAATAATCATCCCTCACCTTTAGAACTAGTATTTAGGTTTTCTAATCCTAGCGACACTATTCCTAGCTGAACGATCAATCCCCCGGTACTTGTCACTATACTATACTACAACGATCAGGTTCACTGCCTGGTGGGGGTTGTAAGCTTCTCAAGATCCCTTGAGAGGTAAAGCCTGGTGCGATTCCCACGTATCAATCACTTTAATCAGTTTTTCATATTTAAATCACATCTTCTCCCCTGATCAAAAATTTCAAACCAATTTAGATTTGTGATCCCAAGTGATTTAAATAAGTTTAAAGTTGTTGGAGAAAGATATGACATTTTTAAGAATGACCGACTTTGAGACGACATTTTAGCTCCCCCTCAAACCTTGAGGGAGTATGTTATGTGTTAGAGATGATGAGTTTATAAATAATTTTGAGTTTAGCGAGAAACTCATGAAAGATTCATATACTAACACATAACAATTACACTTAATCCACTGTAATTATGCACAAAGATCTTGTTTTGATGATATATAGTTTTAGAAATCGTTCTCCCCCTCAATCGATGACACGTTTAAAATTAAACATTTTGCATAAAGTATTAATTCTTTTAGCATCGATTGAGTGGCAAATTTTAAACCACATTTCGAGTTTGTTTGATCTTCAAAAACCATGGTACCACCAAGTTTGGAACAAATATTTTCCCGAAGAATCATTGAAGGAAAAATATTTGAGATGCAAAGAAGACTTCTCTTCTTTTACCAGAAATGATGCACTTAAGCGTACATCAAATTGGAAAGGCACGAATGTAAAGTAATTCATGCCTTTGTTAGGAACAGTCATCTTTTTGGCGACGAACTTTCCCCAATATAAAGACCGGGTTGCTATCTGAAGTAATAGCAAACCATCTTGAAAGAATATTTTTTAGAAACGACATGTTTTAGAAAAACATTATTAAAAACAAAATACTCTTGCTCAAGCATATGTATGTTTCTGTGTCATTATTGAATGACATTTCTAGAAACGTACATAATATTGATTACACAAGAGACATGTCGTAAGAATAATATTTTTGGATTTTAAGATTTTTTAGATTTTTATGGTTTTTATAGGTTTTATATTTTTTTCTATTTTCCTTTTTGTATTCAACTATGTACAAAGGATATGTGAAGTAAATCCTTTTACTCCTCATTCTCTTCCTGAAGGCTTATGAGAGATTCTGGCCTAAGACTCTTCATTCCAAGTCATGGAAGAATGAATAGAA
The DNA here is from genome assembly GCA_030686995.1 of Artemisia argyi. Taxonomy (NCBI): domain Eukaryota; kingdom Viridiplantae; phylum Streptophyta; class Magnoliopsida; order Asterales; family Asteraceae; genus Artemisia; species Artemisia argyi. The sequence goes on along the minus strand of CM060704.1, from coordinate 113,795,440 downwards.
ATCTTTCTCGTGGAAGAGCCTTTGTAAAGAAGTCAGCCAGTTGAAATTCTATCCTCATGAAGTGAAGTTCCACTACACCATTCTCATCTTATTCCACCACACTTTAGGAGAATACGTTTCCTAGGAGAACCTTTGATAGTGTATCAAACCATGCCCTAGGCGTCTATTTTAGGCTAAAGAGAGCCCTTTTCAGACGATAGACATGGGTAGGATGATCAAAATATACAAATCTTTCCGGTTGACTGAAATAAAGAACTTTATTCAGTTCACCATTTAGAAATGCAATTTTCATATCCATTTGATAGACCATCATGTTCTGACTTGCAGCATTGGCGAGAGACATTCTTATAGCTTCAATACGAACAACCAGAGCGAAAGATTCCTCTAAATTAATGCCTTCCTGTAGACGATATCCCTTAGTAGCAAGCCTTGCCAATTCCCATACTTCAAGTCGATCGAAAGTGCGAGCTTCATCTTGCATCGCATTAACCCAACAGTCTTTAGAGATAGCAGTCTTGAAATCTTTCGGTTCGAATTTGGATAGTATGGAATTATAACAGCACCACAAGGCATGGGTGGTAAGTTTCCTTCGTGTGAACACCGGTTGAGAAGGATATCTAATACTGTTATCAATCGGATGATCCTATATTCGTTTTCTGAGATGTTCATGTGGATGTAGGTAGGAACATGAAGAAGCCATGTTTGTATTCCTTGAAGAGGATGTCTCAGAAGAAGATTCATGAGCAAACAGGTTTTAGTACGGAGCATCTTCAAGAGGAGCAAATGAATTCACTTCACAAGAATTGTCGACTGCAGTGCCTTGATGTACTAAAGGAGATTGAAGGTTTGACGATGATGGTGAGTAACTTGCAGATTGAGCATCTTGATCAATTCAAGTAGACACTGATGGACCATTTGAGTTGTACAGAACTGGAGCAGCGGCACCTGGTGGTGTCAGTGTATCATCAGTAGGCGACTCAAAGTATTCATCAATCATTTGGTCAAACTAGATCTTCAAATGCTCATTTGTAGGTGGTACATAAGGTACATGCAAGAGTGGGATTCTGTACAAGACCTGAACTGATTGATTTAAGAGACAAAAGTTTAGACGCGGGTCCTGCACGGATGTGTACAGGAGCCATATGCTCAGTCAGCTCAACGAATGTGACGTGAACGGTTGCCAGGATTTTTCGGGTTCGTTTGTTGTAGACTCGGTATCCCTTACTATCTGGAGCGTAACCAACGAAGAATCCAATACCAGTTTTAGCTTATAACATTCCCATATCTTGACTGTCATTTTGTAGGGTAGCCTAAAGCACCAAACACAAATAGAGAGGAGTGATCCAGTTTCTTGCCATGTATCAGCTCATATGGAGTTTTGATGTGAAGAGTATGTATCAAGTATCGGTTTTGGGTGTAACAAGCTGTAGCAATTGCTTCCGCCCATAGGAACATCGGTGCCTTGGAGAAGTGGAATGAGTTGTTTGTTGATAGACTCCGTTCCATTGTTTGTCCGAATGATTCTGACGGTTTTGTGAGTTTTACTAGCAGTTGTTTGATGAGTTTTATGATAACTTCTGGAGTCACGTCCTTGGTTCTCAAAAACTTTACCCATGTAAACCGAGAATATTCATCGACAACAACGAGTACACATTACATCCCATTTATACTCTTCACTCTTATTGGTCTGCCTGGGTCCATGTGAAGGGTGTAAAGAACATCCATGTTTGTGTTGACAATTTTAGGTTTGTGAGTATGCTTCATTCGTTTACCCAGTTAACAAGCCGAATGAAGAAGTTCTTTTTCGAACTTTAATCTGGGTAGACCTCATACAAGATCATTGTGAGCAAGATCATAGATGGTACCAAAGTTTAAGTGATTAAAACTTTGTTGCCATAGCCACGATTTGTTCTTTGAGGTCTTTGAGAGAAGGCAAATAGGAGAGGACCGCATCACGTCTTTGATAGAAAAGGTGTATAGATTTGTGCCATGACTGTCTTTAAGAAGATCAATACCATCCAATTCTCAGACGAAGTGTCACACCCTCAATTTACCTGACTTGCAGCGGAATGGAATGCCTGAGGGTGTAACTGTCATAGCATCACAACAAGGATATATCGAACGACCTAAAGTGTCGTTTGGAAAATACATCATTTGATTTATTTAAAAGAAATTCAGTATTACAAAACATAGGTCCCAAAGTATTTAACAGTTAAAGGAAACAAGTTTGGTACAATCAAACGATAATATATAAGTGCATGAAAAATCCAAAGTGAGACGCGTTATCCTTGCTACTCACTAAAATGACTCCATGCATGCCATGAGATATATACCTTAATTACCTGAAAATACATTGCTAAAACGGTCAACATAAAGTTGGTGAGAAATCATAGGTTTATAAGTTAAATCGGATGTACATTAGCCATAAGTAAGTAAAGTGACAAAAATGTCAAAAGAAAGCTACATTGACTCTTAAGCTCATGACCCCGAAGCTAGACAAAGTTACTTGGCCCCAAATGAGTGTTTACCAGACACTCTAATATGTTAGACATGAAATGCATCCGTAATTCCGTTGGAGCAACCCAAACACGGATGGAGGAGTCACCCTCAATAGATCTATTCACTCACTCTCGCTTGGCATTATAATTAACGGTCCATGATAATAAAGGGGACTTGTCAAGACGTGGTAATAAGGCAACTTAAACAATGTAAGGAATTTAATACTTAGGCATGTACGAAAATAAGTGGTGCAATGTATTCTCCCCCGTGGGATTTGAAATCAAAGTATTGTATTAAAAACGGGGCTATGAAAACTCGCCTCGAAGTGATGGTACAATGCAATGGAATGATACGGACAACAAGGAATGAATTCAACCGCAACCTATGACGAATGAGTATGATCTAATTTAGATCATGAAATGATGTAGAGAATATGCATGCACATGTTACCTATACCACTCATAACTTGAAAATATACTAGTTATAGTCATATGAAAATACATTCCATACTTGAGAAAAATAATAAGTCTTAACTAGACTTGTGTAAACTTGTCGTAATATATATGTATAGAAAGTTAGTGTTATAGACTTCGCCTTGAAAACCTTGAAGTATAGTCTAATGGTCGTAAAAATAAGCTCATAAGCATAAGTACTTCGTTAGTTATAAATTTCGGTAATTTAGTAGTATTTCTAGAAAATCTAGAATTTAGTACGTAGAAGTAGTATTATTATTATTTCTAGTAAAAGCTGCCAATTATAGAGGGTTTTTGTCGATATTGAAACGTGAATAACTTGGTCGTTTTAAGTTCATTTTCTTCGTTCTTTATATCTACGGGTTCGTCTTAGTATGTACTAATATATTTTTGATAACTCGGCTTCTCTAGGTTACGTCTAACGCCTCGGTTTGTCCACCAAAAATCGTCCAACAGCAACAATTTTCAGAAAAATAGTTTTCGTCAATAAACTTGCAAAAATCATATCTCCTTCGTTATAAACTCGTTTTAACCCGTTCTTTCGCCTACGGCTTCATTTTTGAAAGTATTTTCTAAATCTAAGGTTGAAAAGTTCCCCTGAGTTACTGAGTTTTCCAGGTTTTCATTTTTTGGACAGTAGGTATATATATGTATTCCAAATCCATTTCTAGTGTTCTAAACTTGTTTCTACTCCACCCAAATCACATTCAATCACCACAAATCCAGTCTAATCCTACCATACACCTTCTTAAGGTGTCATGGGTTCCTAAACATCAACAATCTAGTGGATCTAACCAAAGTTTCCATTTCTAGGGTTTCAAAGACATAAGTGTACATTATGAGTGGTATGAGCTAACATATGCATGAAATATTGTATGAAAACCATATGCTTATAACAAGTACTTGAAGAAATGAAGAAAATAAATTTTTGTAAACTCACTTGAATGATTAGGAAGCTTGTATGATCAAAACCCTAACAATCATTGAGTTTATATTCCAAAACCCTAACAAGGACAACAATCTAGGCTTGATTTAAACTTGATCTTGTAAAATATGGTGGATCTTGGTGATTTTGGTTTGGGGCCGTGGGTTTTGGGGAAGAAAAGAGAGAAAAAGTGACTTTTGTGATCTAAAATTTCTAAGTGTGAAGTGTAGTATGAGTTTGTAGATATTTTTGGTATGAATTAATAAGTTAAGGAAAATTTAATGCATGAGGTCAAGGGGGGGGGGGGGGGGGGTTCATGGCCTGTTCTAGCATGAAACAAGGAGGCCAAATTGGTTTTGAGTTACTAATTAATCCTAGTGTAGTATTAGTGTTGTATAAGTATAGGTTTTAAGTGTTAAATTTAGGTAATTGTAGTTAGTTTTTAGTTATAATCGAGTACCGGGTTTGCGAGAAATAAATTTTAACAAGTTAACCGGGACATAATAAAGTCATAAAAATGTTAAAAATATGCTGGGTACAAAATTTGAGCGTTTGGATAATTATTATTTAGTTTTCACGAAAACCGTCGTAATTATATTAAACTTACGTTATAAATTTAATAAATTCCCAAAATACCGGGTAAATGAATTTTATAATTTTTATGACGTTGTAAGGAGTTTAAAAATATATAGGAACCATCGTGGGGATTTTTAGATATGTAGGTTATATTTATTTATCGCGGGTTAACGTTTAATTAAAAGAAATAAACGTAAAACGTTAAACATACCAAAAATAATAATATGAATATTCTACGAGTGGTATAGTATGCACATGCTATTATGATGATATGTAGACTATTTCTAATCCGTATGAAGTGTCCCTAATGATAATGCATGAATTCGCACCTGAACCAATACGGTTACGCGAATTTAAGTACTCGTAAACTAAATTTACGATGAAATGAGCAATGCACGTGAATAGTATTTTCTTTCCGGAAATGAATAGTACTTGGTGAATAGTATAATTTTTGAATGCTTCTCAGAATATCAAATTGACCTCAAAAATGATGAATAGTAAAATGATGAATAGTGTTTTGATGAATAGTGAATTATGAATAGTAAATTGTTGAAGTTTGGGAAATGACCTGAAATGGTGAGTTGTGACAGTCGCCCACCCAAAAATGAATTCAGTCCCTGAATTCAGCTAGTGTTGGTCTCGGTAATAGGTTTGGTGAAAAGATGTGGATACTTGCGTTACATTTGGTCTTCTCGTTCCCAAGTAAACTCAGGTCCTCTTCGAGAATTCCAGCGAACCTTCACGATCGGAATTCAACTCTGCTTCAATTGTTTGACCTCTCGGTCCATGATCTCAACGGGTTCTTCCACAAAGTTAAGCTTGTCATCTAGTTGAATTTCTTCTAATGGTGTAACTGAAGACTCATCCGAAAGGCATTTCTTGAGGTTTGAGACATGAAACGTGTTATGTACGTTGCTGAGTTCTGATGGAAGTTCAAGCTTGTAAGCTACTGGACCAATCCTTTCCAGTATCTTAAATGGACCAATGTATCTCGGGTTCAACTTTCCGCGTTTCCCAAATCGTATCACGCCTTTCCAGGGCGAGACTTTCAACATGACTTTGTCTCCGACTTGGAATTCCAATGGTTTGCATCGAACATCTGCATAGCTTTTCTGTCTACTTCTAGCAGTTTCAAGTCTTTTTCGAATCTGGATTATCTTTTCTGTTGTTTCTCGTACCATCTCCGGGCCAGTACATTGTACCTCTCCGACTTCGGCCCAACAAACTGGAGATCGACACTTACGACCATAAAGTGCCTCGAATGGTGCTGCTTTTATGCTTGAATGGTAGCTGTTGTTATAAGAGAACTCGATCAACGGCAAATGGTTAGCCCAACCATTTCCAAAGTCAATCACACATGCTCGCAGCATGTCTTCAAGTGTCTGAATAGTTCTCGCACTCTGACCATCGGTCTGAGGATGGTAAGCAGTGCTCATGTCTAACTTAGATCCAAAAGAATCTTGTAGTGACTTCCAAAAGTTTGAAGTAAAGCGACTATCTCTGTCAGAAATAATGGAGATTGGTGCTCCATGTCTTGAGACTATTTCCTTGACATAAAGTCTGGCAAGTTGTTCCATGGAATAAGTCTCTCTAATGGGTATGAAGTGGGCTGATTTGGTAAGACGATCAACAATTACCCAAATAGCATCGTAACCTCCTGACGTCTTGGGAAGTTTAGTGACAAAGTCCATTGTAATACGCTCCCAATTCCATTGTGGAATTTCTGGTTGTTGAAGCAGTCCTGACGGTTTCTGGTACTCAGCTTTCACTTTAGCACAGGTAAGGCATTTGCTGACATACGTAGCTATTTCTGCTTTCATGTTCGGCCACCAATATAGCTTTTTGAGTTCCTAATACATCTTGTCAGAACATGGGTGAATAGAGTACTTCGACTTGTGGGATTCATGCATAATCAATACTCGTACTCCACCATAGAGTGGTATCCAACTTCGGTCCTTGAAGTATAACACTCCATCTGCTCTCTTCATAAAGCCATTTTTGTTCTCTGGCATACCATAAAGTTTCTCCTGTGGTCGATTTTCTTCCTTGAGAGCTTCAATCTGAGCTTCTAGAATTTTTTATGGTAATGGTGAAATGATAATCATTCCCAACGACCTAACCCTCAAAGGTTTGAGTCGTTCCTTTCGGCTAAGTGCATCTGCTACAACATTTGCTTTTCCTGGGTGATATCGGATTTCACAATCGTAATCACTCAACAATTCTAGCCAATGACGTTGTCTCATATTAAGAACCTTCTGATCAAGTATATGCTGTAAGCTCTTGTGGTCGGTAAAAACTACACATTTCGTACCATAAAGATAGTGTCTCCAAATCTTGAGTGCAAAAACTACAGCACCCAACTCCAAGCCGTGTGTAGTGTAATTCTTCTCGTGTGTCTTAAGCTGTCTAGATGCATACGCTATCACCTTCTCGTTTTGCATTAGCACAGCTCCAAGTCCTTTATGCGAAGCATCACAATATACCACAAAGTACTCAATACTTTCTGGTAGTGACAAAATCGGTGCACTACAAAGCTTCTGCTTCAATAACTGAAATGCAGATTCTTGCTTCTCTCCCCACTCGTACTTTTGATTCTTTTATGTTAGCTTAGTCAGCGACTTCGCTATCTTAGAAAACCCTTCAATAAACCTTCTGTAATATCCTGCAAGTCCTAGGAATTGACGAATTTCCATAGGAGACCTGGGCGTAGCCCAATCTTTTACTGCCTCGATCTTTGCTGGGTCGACTTGTAATCCTTGGCTATCAATGACATGGCCAAGAAATTGAACTCTTTGTATCCAAAAATCACACTTTGAAAATTTGGCATACAATTGCTCCTTCTTGAGTAGCTCCAGAATTGTTCTGAGGTGTTCTGCGTGCTCTTCCGTATTCTTGGAATAAATCAAGATATCGTCAATGAATACGATCACAAACTTATCAAGATATGGTTTGCACACTCTATTCATGAGGTCCATGAATACCGCAGGTGCGTTGGTTAATCCGAAAGGCATTACTTGAAACTCATAATGACCATAACGCGTTCTAAATGCCGTCTTCGGGATATCCTCTTCCCAAACTCTAAGTTGATGGTAACCGGATCTTAAATCAATCTTGGAATAAAAACAAGAACCTTGTAGCTGATCGAACAAGTCGTCGATCCTAGGGAGTGGATAGCGATTCTTCACTGTTAACTTGTTCAGCTCACGATAGTCGATGCACATTCTGAAAGATCAATCCTTCTTCTTCACAAACAAAACTGGTGCTCCCCAAGGCGAGGAACTCGGTCTAATGAATCCTTTGTCCAAAAGTTCTTGTAATTGGTTCGACAATTCTTGCATCTCAGAAGGTGCAAGTCTATATGGTGCTCGCGCAATTGGTGCAGCTCCTGGCACTAATTCAATTTGAAACTCAACTTGGCGTGTAAGCGGAAGTCCTGGCAATTCTTCCAGAAAAACTTCTAGAAATTCCTTAACAATTGGCACATCTTCAAGTCGTTTCTCATCTGACTTCTTCTCCGTGATGTGAGCCAAGAATGCATAACAACCCTTCTTTATGTACTTCTCGGCTTTAATGCACGATATAATACTGAGTCTAGTTCCACTTCGCTCTCCGCGAACAACTAAAGTTTCATCACTATAAGGAAGGTGAATCACTTTCTCATCACAAATAATTCTTGCACGATGTCGAGACAACCAATCCATACCGATAACAACGTCGAAACTTCCAAGTTCTACGGGCTTAAGGTCTATATTGAATGGATGGTTTAGGAAATTGATAGTGCAACCACGGAAAACGGTGTTGGTTTTAACTAAAGACCCATCGGCTAATTCAACAATATAGGGAATGTCTAAGGTGGTTGGTTCTATGTTAAGTAAAGGTGCAAATGCAATAGAAACAAAACTTCTCTCCGCTCCTGAATCAAATAAAATGGATGCATAACGATTATTAACGAGGAACGTACCCGCAACAACATTCGGGTCCTCTCGGGCATCTTCTCCTCCCATAACATAAGCTCTTTCTCGAGCCACTCCACCTTGGTTTCCAGTTCCTTGGTTCTTCTTCTTTGGGCACTCACTCCTATAGTGTCCAATTTCTCCGCAACCAAAACATGTTACTGGCGGTTTCTGATTGTTACCCAAGTTTGGAAGCCTGCAATCTTTGGCGTAGTGACCAACCTTCTTGCAGTTGCCACATAAATCTGGGCAACGTCCTGGATTATGATGCTTCTGACACTTATCACACTTGGGTAGAATACCAGCATATCCTTTCCCTTCATTCGGCCCTGCAGCATAGGCCCTTGCCACTTCCTGTCTCTTAGGTGCTGGTTGGATAGCATTTCCACCTTGGTTGTAGTCAAACCTCCTCTTGTTGTTGTTGTTGTTATTGTTTGGGTTGTTGTTTCGGTTGTTGGGATAGTTGTGGTTTTGGTTATTGTTATAGTTGTTGTTGTTTCTGGTGTTGTTGTAGTTGGTGTTGTTTGAATGGTTATTGTTGTTGTTGACAACAGATTTTCCTTTTAACACTTGGACCATAAGTTTCTGAGTTATACGAATAGCCTCTTCCATTGATTGTGGGTCGAAAGACATCACATCCCCTCAGATGCTTTCAGGTAGTCCACCAGTAAAGTTCTCCATCCTTTTCTCATCGTCAGGAACCATAGTTGGACATATTGCAGCCAACTCCTGAAACTTCCTGATATAGGTCTCAATGTCATCACCTTTTGTTACCAGCTCATAGAATTCGGTTTCCAACTTTTGCACCTCGGTACGAGGGCAAAACTTCTTAGTCATCAGCTTCTTAAGTTGATCCCAAGTGAGCTTGTAGGCATTCTCCATACCAATAGGCTGAGCATGAGAATTCCACCAAGACATAGCTTCATCAAGAAGCATACCAGTAGCAAATTTTACCTTGTTGACATCCGGGCAACCACACATGAGAAATACATTCTCAGTCTTTTCAAACCAGTGGATCAAAGCAACCGCTCCCTCAGTGCCCTTAAACTTGACGGGATCGCTGATCTTGAAATCCTTCCAAGTGCATTCACGCCTAGTAGTGGGTGGTTCAACCGCCCCAGTATTAGGTGCAACCTCAGCAGCCCTAGCAGCAACTTCAGCTCTCTCAGTCTCCAGAGCTTCTGCTATACTATCCCTGACCAACTTGCGGATAGCGGCTTGAGTCATAGCGGGTGTTTCTGGTGTAGCCTTTCCTTTCCTTGGCGCCATACTTCTGATAAATAATAATTGACAACAACCATGAGAAAACCATAATAGAAATAGTCATCGTACCAAAAGTATACACCCACAACATGTATATATATACAACCACAACAAGTATAAATATAACCACGACATGTACGAGTACAACCGCAACCTGTAATAATACAACCACGACACGTATAGATACAACCACAACAAGTATAAATACGTTAACAATAAAGAGTAACCACGAAACATCATAAATATAATCACAACACATGAATATAATACACAAAAATTTTGGCCTGCATGGACCGATATATATATATATATACAGCATAACCATTCCAACATAGTAGAGTCACACTTGATATATTTGTTTGTACAACAACCAAAAGACTACAAGTTCTTGAACTATGTCCCACACCTCGGGACTAGGAAATAGTAAAAGCTAATACAATACAAGTCTATGTCTAGGCTCCTCCAGGTGCTCTATATGGTCCGGGTGCTCCAGGTGCACTCCTAAGACGACGGATCTCCCTGTCCATCATGACGACAATCTCCTCTAGATGCTGAACTCGGAGCTGAAGAGCAGCATCTTTGCCCTCCATCATAGTCAACCTCTCCTGAGCTACTGCCAACTGGTGTGTCTGCTCTCCTTGAGCCTCCTGTGTAGTCTGAGCTCTATCCCGTATCTCCGGTAGCTCATCCCTAAGCTGATCAATCAGCTCCTGGTGTCCCTCCTGCCGTGCCTCAAGTCCATGATACGACACGTCGATGCTAACTCTTCCTAAAATCAATCCCTCGACCTGCTCCTCGACTGCCTCAAGTCGAGTAGTGATAACCTCATCAACCCTATAACCCAAACTATCAACCTGCTCCTGTTGAGCCCCTAACTGATCCTCTAAGGTAACAGCTGTAGGCCCCCTAGTAGCAGCTGCTCTCGAACTCTCACCTACATGGTATACTGGTGGTGGTGGAAGGTCAGAAGTCTCTGTAGTAGGTGAAGCTGGTGTAGTAAACCTTGCACGCTTCCTGAGCGGCAAGAGTGAAGTAGATATAGAAGTAGTAGCGGGTATGGCTGGTGGTGCAGGTAATATAGGAATAGCAGGGATCCTAAAAGTAGATGTAGCAGGGCGAACACTCTTACTAGCAACTAGAGTCGTCTTCCTACGGGGAAACATAAGTCTTGGTTCTGAGGGAATAGTAGTAGCAGGGGATGGTATGTCAGTAGGTACACGGGTAACCTCAGGTGGTGCAATAGGGGAGACATGAGGAGTAGGAGCAGTCTCTTCCTCCTCAAAAGGTTCGGTTTCCTCACCTGATGCCGAAAGTGGCAACACAGGTACAGGAGGAATGGGTGGTGGTGAAAAAGCAGTGGAAGACATAGAGCCTTCAACATCAGAGTCTGAGACAGAGTAAAGTATGACAATGTTCGGGTCTGAAGACATAACTCTGTGATAATCAAGGTGAAATAAAAATAAATAACTCGTATAATGGAATCACCTAAAACAATGAATATGCACTTATGATGTAATGATGAGATGCTATGATAATGTGGTTATAGTCTAGGGTATATGATGCATCCTAGTTCGCTATAACCTTAGCTCTGATGCCAATCTGTCACACCCTCAATTTACCTGACTTGCAGCGGAATGGAATGCCTGAGGGTGTAACTGTCATAGCATCACAACAAGGATATATCGAACGACCTAAAGTGTCGTTTGGAAAATACATCGTTTGATTTATTTAAAAGATGTTCAGTATTACAAAACATAGGTCCCAAAGTATTTAAAAGTTAAAGGAAACAAGTTTGGTACAATCAAACGATAATATATAAGTGCATGAAAAATCCAAAGTGAGACGCGTCATCCTTGCTACTCACTAAAATGACTCCATGCATGCCATGAGATATATACCTTAATTACCTGAAAATACATTGCTAAAACGGTCAACATAAAGTTGGTGAGAAATCATAGGTTTATAAGTTAAATCGGATGTACATTAGCCATAAGTAAGTAAAGTGACAAAAATGTCAAAAGAAAGCTACATTGACTCTTAAGCTCATGACCCCGAAGCTAGACAAAGTTACTTGGCCCCAAATGAGTGTTTACCAGACACTCTAATATGTTAGACATGAAATGCATCCGTAATTCCGTTGGAGCAACCCAAACACGGATGGAGGAGTCACCCTCAATAGATCTATTCACTCACTCTCGCTTGGCATTATAATTAACGGTCCATGATAATAAAGGGGACTTGTCAAGACGTGGTAATAAGGCAACTTAAACAATGTAAGGAATTTAATACTTAGGCATGTACGAAAATAAGTGGTGCAATGTATTCTCCCCCGTGGGATTTGAAATCAAAGTATTGTATTAAAAACGGGGCTATGAAAACTCGCCTCGAAGTGATGGTACAATGCAATGGAATGATACGGACAACAAGGAATGAATTCAACCGCAACCTATGACGAATGAATATGATCTAATTTAGATCATGAAATGATGTAGAGAATATGCATGCACATGTTACCTATACCACTCATAACTTGAAAATATACTAGTTATAGTCATATGAAAATACATTCCATACTTGAGAAAAATAATAAGTCTTAACTAGACTTGTGTAAACTTGTCGTAATATATATGTATAGAAAGTTAGTGTTATAAACTTCGCCTTGAAAACCTTGAAGTATAGTCTAATGGTCGTAAAAATAAGCTCATAAGCATAAGTACTTCGTTAGTTATAAATTTCGGTAATTTAGTAGTATTTCAAGAAAATCTAGAATTTAGTACGTAGAAGTAGTATTATTATTATTATTTCTAGTAAAAGCTGCCAATTATAGAGGGTTTTTGTCAATATTGAAACGTGAATAACTTGGTCGTTTTAAGTTCATTCTCTTCGTTCTTTATATCCATGGGTTCGTCTTAGTATGTACTAATATATTTTTGATAACTCGGCTTCTCTAGGTTATGTCTAATGCCTCGGTTTGTCCACCAAAAATCGTCCAACAGCAACAATTTTCAGAAAAATAGTTTTCGTCAATAAACTTGCAAAAATCATATCTCCTTCGTTATAAACTCGTTTTAACCCGTTCTTTCGCCTACGGCTTCATTTTTGAAAGTATTTTCTAAATCTTAGGTTGAAAAGTTCCCCTGAGTTACTGAGTTTTCCAGGTTTTCATTTTTGGGACAGTAGGTATATATATGTATTCCAAATCCATTTCTAGTGTTCTAAACTTGTTTCTACTCCACCCAAATCACATTCAATCACCACAAATCTAGTCTAATCCTACCATACACCTTCTTAAGGTGTCATAGGTTCCTAAACATCAACAATCTAGTAGATCTAACCAAAGTTTCCATTTCTAGAGTTTCAAAGACATAAGTGTACATTATGAGTGGTAAGAGCTAACATATGCATGAGATATTGTATGAAAACCATATGCTTATAACAAGTACTTGAAGAAATGAAGAAAATAAATTTTTGTAAACTCACTCTAATGATTAGGAAGCTTGTATGATCAAAACCCTAACAATCCTTGAGTTTATATTCCAAAACCCTAACAAGGACAACAATCTAGGCTTGATTTAAACTTGATCTTTTAAAATATGGTGGATCTTGGTGATTTTGGTTTCGGGCCGTGGGTTTTGGGGAAGAAAAGAGAGAAAAAGTGACTTTTGTGATCTAAAATTTCTAAGTGTGAAGTGTAGTATGAGTTTGTAGATATTTTTGGTATGAATTAATAAGTTAAGGAAAATTTAATGCATGAGGTCAAGGGGGGGGGGGGGTTCATGGCCGGTTCTAGCATGAAACAAGGAGGCCAAATTGGTTTTGAGTTACTAATTAATCCTAGTGTAGTATTAGTGTTGTATAAGTATAGGTTTTAGGTGTTAAATTTAGGTAATTGTAGTTAGTTTTTAGTTATACTCGTAAACTAAATTTACGATGAAATGAGCAATGCACGTGAATAGTATTTTCTTTCCTGAAATGAATAGTACTTGGTGAATAGTAAAATTTTTTAATACTTCTCAGAATATCAAATTGACCTCGAAAATGATAAATAGTAAAATGATGAATAGTATTTTGATGAATAGTGAATTATGAATAGTAAATTGTCGAAGTTTGGGAAATGACCTGAAATGGTGAGTTGTGACACGAAGCATGTGTAATTTCTAAAGGCAATCATCAAGATCGGAATCAAGATATTGACCAACAAAGAACAGATTATGCCTAGGTCCTTCCATGTAGTATACCCAGGAAATTAGCTGTCACCAGAAACATAATCTCCATAACCCATAATTACCCCAAAATGGTAGTTCCCGAATCTAACTGTCCCGATAACCTTATTCACGAAATTCTCGAGCCCTGAGCGTTCCCCAATCATAGGTTTAGAGCAGCCTAAGTCCAAATATCAAAGGACGAAATGTACGACCTGCATTTGGAAACAGACGAGAGCAGAAAATTTGGAGTGTTGGATCCCTAATTTGAGTTGGGTTCCAGTTGGTTAGTGCAAGCAAGTTCTGGAGCTACTAAGACCTTAGGTGCATTCGTTTCAATGGTGGAAATTTCACTAGTAGATGCAATGGGCCTAGTTAAAGGACATAGGGTCTCCAAAGGGAAAGTTCTACCAGTTGGCTTCCATTCCTTAATAGGCACTACTTTAGAGTTAGTTATCCTAGTTAAAGGGCACTGTTCTCCTAAAGTGAATTTCCTTCCTGTGGGCTTCCATTGATAACCAACATTGGCAAACAGTTTACCTGTTGCTTTCCAAATTTGCTTACTTTGTTTAGCTCTCCAAAATTTCTTAACTGGGGTTTTGTTAAACGACTTCAGAAATTTCTCAACACATTTATCATGATTACTCGAAATTATGCATTCATTACATGTTTTGCAACGTGAATTAGGTTTTGAATTATGACTCATTTTGCTCAAGTTGGACTTAATGTTCCTCATGTGGTCATCTACTTTCTTTTTAGGAACACTTTTAGCATGTGAAGTCCTATAATTCCTTCTATTTCTCCTTGGTTTAGACTCTCTAGCTTTAGTGTCACTATTTACTTCTGTAGACGGACTAATGGGAATTTTAGACTTTTTCACTTCTGGTTGCTGAACATGTTTTGATGTGTTGGGATCTGAAGTTTCCAAGGGTACCACAAAGGTAACATGCTTGTTCTTAGTCATAGATGATGATGCAGTAGACCTATCTCGCAAGTTATCAGTCTTAGGACATGTATCAATAGCATATTCTAAGAGTTCCTGAGATCTATTAGTGAGAAAGCATGCATCTACAACAGCACTATCCAGTGGTTTCTCTATCCTATCCTCTTCAATGGTTTCACGAAGCAAGTCAAGGCACTCCTTAAGATGTTTAAGATAGTCACTATGAACTAACTTATTATTCCTAAGGGGAAGAGGAATATTCACAGCATCAATTGCGTACTTCTTACAAGCAGAAACCTTTTGAACAACATTATCACAGGTGATGATTGGCATTTTCCCTTTCACCTGAGTCATTAGATTCTCAATCTCTTTAAGCAAAGAAGTTATCTTTTCATTGTTTATATCACGTGTGATCTTAATTGAATCATATAACTCTTTGTAATGTTGTTTAACTTTTGAATTTTCAGCACGAAACCAATCATTTTCATATTGCAATTTATTAATGGTATCATGAAATTGAAAATTCTGAAAATCTATAGTCTGTGGTTTTTGGGTGCTATTCACATCACTCTTGTTTGACTTCAATTGGGCAATTTGGACCCTCAGGTTCCGAATCGTGTTAATGTGAGCTTGAATCTTTTCATCACGTTTGGCTAATTCAAAATATGCATCAAATTCAGAAGCATCCGAAGATGTCTTGGCATTTGAGATTTTAGTTATTTCTTCTAAATGTTCACACTTTAATTGCAAATTAAGATTATCAACCTCTAGTTTCGACAAATGCCTGACCATGTTATCATGGTCATCGTTTTGAATTTTCTCACGCAATTTTAAATTCTCCCCCTCAAGCTCAACAACACGATTCTGGAAAGCGGTCAATGCAATAGACATCTCATGAAATTGGCAGGCAGATAACGTAGAATCAGTAGCAGTATAAAATACGTCCTGAGCAACACATTTAGTAATCAAATTCTCATTCATGATGAGAATATTTTTTCTCTCAATTTCACTGTATTTAAGATCAATTGCCAATTGTTTTCCCTCATTTTCCACATCTTTGAAGACCTTTTTCATTTCAGTCACATCATTATTAATTGTTTTTTGAAGACCCTCAAAATGTTCTTTGAGAAGTTTAAAAAATGGCATGACCTCTGTTAAGTAGCATTGTTTTGTTTGTTCAAAACCTCTTTCCCCTTCAATAATACCCGTTGGTGTTATTCTCTTTTTACATGTTTTATCAAAATCAGCGAATAATTGACCAAGGACATATAAGGCAATTAGTGTATTATTTTGCGTGGGGAGGGTGAAAGGAACAAGATGCCGTGGTGTGTTAATGGGATATATCATTGGGCCAGCTATCCAAAAAACTGTACGTATTTTTCCCACTATTCTTTCTGCTTGCATCTTTTCCATGTCAATGTTCCAGAAGACTTGCTCTGGAGTAAATTTCTTTTGTGGGACAAAGATAGCTAATTGATTATCTTCAGAGTAATCATAATTGTACAAGATTTTATTAGCTATGCACTGGGGATCCCTTAATTTTTCAGCAAGTTTTTCTCTGGTTCTATCTTCTATCTCATTGCCCTCATCATCAGATGTAGCATCAGGTGGGGCATGATTAGGCTCAAGCATAATGTTTGAATCATATAATGCCGGTTATGCACCTATATCGCTTCTAAGGAAATTAGCTTTTGGCTTAGTAGAATCCTTCTCACTATGATCATCACTCAACTTCCTATGTTTATGCATCATTTGAGCAGTTTGAATGGTTTGGCCTTGCGTGTATAACTTATCCTCAAGTTTATTTTTTAGGATTTTAAGACTAGAGAAATCATTTAGGAGTTTTGTTTCCTTTTCTTTGAAATCATGTTTGAGTGTGTTTAAGCCTTTCTGAATCTCTTGTTTTTGTTTAACAGTTTGATCCAGTTGTTTTTGCAAAGATTGTAACTCCTTTTTCAATGTTTCTCGCTTAAGATTATTTTCAGATATGTATGCACGCATTTGCCATTCCATGTTCTGCTCATGTCCAGTGAGTTCAAATCTAGCACGTTGTTCATACATTGCCACCTGATCCTTAAGGATATTAAATCTAGTGGTCAGGGAGTCATCAGGGTTATAGGCAGTGTTCTCATGCAACACACAATCATCATTTAAAACAGAAGATGCACTACATTGTATAACAGACACTTCATTGTGTTTCATATGTTGTTCACATGGGTCAACATTGCTATTTCCCATGTCAACAACATCTGAATCGACACCGTTTGTCGGTTGTACTTTGTTAGGAATCTTTTTTTCATCAACCATGTTACACAGTTCGAGTACCTTAGCACATGACACATGTTCTTTTACCGGTCTGATATATGCATCCACATCACGTGTAGGAGTCATTGAGCTATTCGTTGTGTCAAGCTTATCCGTCTCTGATCCTCTGCCTTTGGTGACAACTGACCCAGCATCCGATGCTTTACCTGAATCCACAATATTATCACTTGATTGCTCCCGACATGCCTTCACCTTGTCTTCATGCTTGAGTTTGTGTTGTGCTCTTTCCATAATGTACTCCTTCACATTACCCATGAGTTGGAGTAGTGTGACTCTGAAAACGTCAACTTCAATTCCCGTATGAGTAGCAAAGCTCTTTTTCGTCATTTGACACTCATGATCATACTCCTCAGTGAATCGTGAATCAATGAACGCTTGGAGTTGGTTGTTGATTACACAGAATGCAGCCATAGAACTACCTTCAGAAAATTCACCTGTTTCAAGTTGTTGTTGAAGTTGATCTAAGTGTAGAGTCATTTTGACTGTGAAGGTCTCAAAATTTTGACCAAAAAGTGTTGCGAATGCACGATTGAAACCTCCCAAGTATCCAGGTTTTGCAAAGAGAACCTTGAGATGTGAATGGAGTGATCGAAAACATTCAATGCGACTATCCTTTGCATTATCGGGTAATTTAATTGGCTGATGAAGCACATTATCATTAGAATTCGAGCACGAAGGTTCCATAGCAGTGATTGTATGTTATTTAGTCTTAATTTGGTTAGGTTGATGCAAGTTGTTACGGTGAAATTTTTGGTCTGAAAACTTAAAACCTCAATAACTTCACTCCGGAGGAGATTTGGGCCTCGAAAAATTCGTTTCACGACTTTATGGTGAAACCTCACAATATTCAGCCTGTTCCGGATGTTTTGACAGCTAATTCGCTGAAAACGGAGTTACGGTTCAAAAGTTATGGCCGTTTGAAGTTTTGACGTAAAAAATCACCTTTGGTCAAACTGCAAGTAATCAACTCGCTAGAATCACACTTGAACAACTCGCTAGAATTCCAAGTAGCTAAATAACCAAACCGCTAACACTACAACTTGCTGAAGTTGTCAACCCGCTAAGTCCAACTCGCCAGAAAAGTCAACTCGCTAAAATCAGACATCTCGCTACTACCAACTCGCTAGTCAAGCACAATTCTCTAGTCACCAACTCGCTAGTCAGACAAATCAACTCGCTACTTATGACAACTCACTACTTAGCAACTCGCTGGAAGTAAGAACAACCTCTGACAACTCGCTAGACGAAAAAGGACAAAACAGTCGCTTTCTTGGCAAGTTGTCTTCTTTTCCAAGAATATAGAAACTGCCAAATCGCTACAAAATTCCAACCAACCCGCTGCCAATATTCCAACAACTCGCTACAAAGAAAATGTTACCGAATAGCAACTCGCTACCAAGAAACACAACACGAATTCCACTTAACACCCAACAAATGAATGATTCAACCACTCCAAATGCAAACCTAAGTGCATATAACTCTACTAATGAAGAAAGTACAAGAATAACACCACTCTTATCACAAAACGAGATCAAACAAGTGATTTTACTACTAATGCCATTCGAACCATAAAAGAAACACAACACCAAGCTACAAATTCGAGCACTAACAATCTTAGGATGAAACCATGGCTCTTGATACCAATTGTAGGATACTCATAATCTTAAACACGTATGGTTTTGTGTATAATGGATCGAATATGAAGAAAAGAAGTAAGAAGTTAGAGAGAGAAAGAGTAGAGAGTTGGGAGCCTTTTAGTGAGAGAAACTAGT
Organism: Artemisia argyi; assembly: GCA_030686995.1. NCBI lineage: Eukaryota > Viridiplantae > Streptophyta > Magnoliopsida > Asterales > Asteraceae > Artemisia > Artemisia argyi. The sequence goes on along the minus strand of CM060704.1, from coordinate 113,776,509 downwards.
GAATATTAGATTGAAAGTATGAAAGGTCCAACCCCCTCCCTTGGGTGGGAGAGGGTATTTATACTACAATACTAGGTGCTCCATGAAACGAGCTGTAGAGTGAGCTGACAAAGGGTAAAGACCCGACCCACTCTACGAATACTATTTACATATTTAACTACTAATAAACTACGTACTAACTATAATAAGGATAATTCTATGAGCTACGTAATGCTTAGCAATACTTGGGGTGACCGAGTCTTTAACTGAATAATCGTATTCCTAACACCCCCTAATTTGTGATGTGGCAGCGAAATAGTAATTAGGGTGTTACGGTGAGGATCGAAGTCATAATGATAGAAAACGGCTCGAAAGAGACGTTTTAAAAACATAAGTTCATTAATAAAAATTCAAATACAAGAGGTCACATTCAGAGTATTATAATACTAAAAGTCTTGATGTTTTAAATTGAATCAAACATCTTTATTTTACACCATTATTAAAATAAAGTAGATAAGTTTTGAAGTTTTCGCCCGTTCCATGTTTGCTTCCTCTGCTAAATACCTGAGATAACATGTTTAAAAGTCAACAAAAATGTTGAGTGATATCATAGAGTTTGAATTTAGTAATCATTTTGATATACAAGTAAGATTGTATTAGGAATACAATAAGTTAAAAATTGATATTGCAGTATATATTGCTCTAAGTTTCATGACACGCAAAACGTTAACAAATACCGTAAATACCAATGTTGCAAAAATCGTGAATCGGTCCCGAGGCGGTCGAGGGCCGTGTAGCGATTTTTGGTCGATTAATCGCCGATTCCAAGGTCCAAGGCCGATTAATCGGCCGATTACCTTGTAATTCGCTTCAAGGTCCAAGACCGTTCAGCTTGTAATCGCCGATTAATCGGCCTTGTAGGCCGATTTTTGCAACACTGGTAAATACGGAGGTGTTATCAAATAAATGATAATATTGCCCTCATGTAATAGGTGATTTGTCAATTCCTATTTTTACTCAAATATAATATATCACGACTAATATGACTAACCACATGCATAATGGCATTCCGTCAAGTATTAATAGGATAGGCTGTCAAACCTTAAATAGATCTATTCATTATATTCACATTCACATAACAGTGATTAATGGCTCATGATCAAGGGTCTTTTGGCAATAGGTAACTTAGGCATATATCAAGTCAGGTAGCATACAGAAAATTACTTGTGATCTGTTTATAACATGTATCCCCCTCACGGAGTTTGAAATAAGTAAATGTGAGGCTGTGACTCACCTTGATTGATACTGAAATGAAAAAAATAAAGTCGGACGAATTTATGAAAACGGCTTCGAAATACAACCTGATAAATAGATTTATCTGAGAATTTGACCAAATACCATTTGGTAAATACGAAACGAATAACGAATAATAATTATTCGTCATGATGAATAGATGATATGCAAATGAAATTCTTTTGTTTATGAATGATATGACAAAATACATTATTTACATTATCCACCGAAAGTTTTACCTTTTTAACCATAAGTAATAATATTAAATTTGAAATATCGTTATATATATTATTAACGTTACGTTATATAATATATATAAATAAAAATGAAAGTTTAAATGCATATGACGAGATAAGATTTACGAAAATAGAAAATAACTAAGAATGTTAAATAGAATAGATGTAGTCCTTGTCCTTTTTCCAATTTTACCATTTTTACTCTAACGATGTTTGCGTTACACCGTTAGTCCTTTATATATATAAATTACAATTATAGTCCTCTAATTGTTGAATACTCAATCCTAGGCTTAGAATATTATCTATTATCAATTTTTACCCTTATGGTTCTGTTTTTACAGTTTTAGTCCTCCCTTTTCAAAATTTACATTTTTAGTCCTTCTAGGTGTCGTCGCGTTACATTTTTAGTCCAAATTTACAAAAATGATTAGAAAAATTATATAAAAATTTCCGAGGCTTATTTAATAAATATTTAGCTTATTTTAACAGCTTATTTGATAAAAAGTGCTTATTTTCAATAATTGGGCTTTTAACGAGCTTAAATCAAGGCCCAATAACGTTTTAAAATCCGTACTTCGTGAGACGAGTTGAGCTCATCAAAAATATCATTTTTCATGTTCTATTTTAATATCAAAAAGTTTAGATAAGCTAGCTTATCAGAAGAGCTTATTATTAGCTTATTGGGCTTTTAGGCCCAATACGTTAAAATCATATGTTTTAAACGAGGTTAATAGCGATTCACTTTGGTATCTTTTAAGTGTCGAAATCAACTTATTTTTACAAGTTATATATACGAAATCGTTTGCTAGCTAGGTGGTCTAATAGGTCGTGTAATAATATGGTATGCTTGTTACTTGATATTTAAAGATAATTGATGGTTCCTTGGGTCGTATGGCACGTTTCATATATATTTAAAAGACTTGAATAAATTTGCTAAGTGTATATAGTTTTCATCCGATTAAGCATGGTTCAAAATGAGTTCGTATAATGCATGTGAAGTAAAAAATAATGTGAAATATGTGTGTGTCGTGACTCCTAGGCCTTCCAAGATAGAGGCTAGTCACATGTCGTGTACTATATGTAAATATATACGTAAAAATTATATATGAAGCTTATATACGATCGATAAAATATATACATGATGCATGAAACATTTTAGACGTGAAACTTGAATTGAAATGAGGTTGAAACAACTTACAACACCTCTAGGGTGGTAGAGAGTCGAGAGTGGAAGAATGAAATACGAGAAACAATCACGTTCGACTATAACCCAAAATAATAATCGTATAATTCAAACCCGATTCTTATTTCTTGCTTCCAAACGTGAGTATGGTTATTGCTGGACTTTCAGAGATGATTTTAAGGAAGAAAAGAAGTTTGTGAGAGTATGATAATTGATAGAAACGGATGCATGAACAAGGAGTATATATAGTGACTTTGTATAACACGTAAGTGTAATATTTTTCAAGGAAACCAAATACACTATGCATGTCAGTAACAATAGGTTATAGGCTGAATTTATATCATATTTTAACAATTGTGAGAGCTTGAAATAAGGTGCATGCTTTGGTGATTCACCTAGATGTCGACCATATATATATTTCATACACGATTTGAGTAATCGTGTACCACTTGAATATAGCTGATCATTCTTGACATTTAATCATGAAATCATGCTAGGAATGTTACTAGCAACTTATAGAAACAAACGCGAAACAAAACGGTTAAGTATTGAGTTTATTATAAATCGATTTGGCTTGATTTTGATCAAACACTTCGCCTTCTAAAAACATATCAAAAGTCGACCTCTGAACTCGAGATTCGACACACTAATAGTTGGCTAGGTGATAAACGAGGTGGTGAAAAAAAATTAATGAGTCGTGTGTAAAAATCGAGAATACGAGAGGCATTTTGGAGCTGATACAAGTCGATCATATGAAATTTTTAAGGATTTGGAGTTGGGCTTGTACTTTGGGATTATGAATAGTGATCGGGTGTTGGGCTGAGAAAAGATTAAGGGCCCGATTGGATTAAATGTGTAATTAGGAAATTTTAATTTAGGATTAGGGAAATGAAATTAGTATAAATGAAATGTTTAGGTTTCGAGTAACGTGTCGAGGATTGGTCCCGTCATTTCGTGAATTATATTATATCATGTTAACGACTAATTAATATAATAAGAAAATTTTTAAATTTTTCTGAAATAATGGGAATCAGTAACGGTAACGAAAGATAATTTATTTAATAACGATATAATTACAAGGTTCTACATCTTCTTTTTAACATGCTAGGTTAGGTTTTTATTGTGTTTGTTTTGAGGTAATGAAACCTAGATGTTGATTATTGGTTGATGGTTTGTTTATAATTGTTGTGGATGATTGTATTCGATGTTAGGTTGAAGAAAACTGGCAGACTTCCATTTGGTAACTTGCTTGAACGTCTTAAGAAACATGATCGGAGTTGTACTACGATTATATGGTTGTATTTAATGCATAAGCGAATTCTAGTGATCCCATGTTAGGATCTTTTAGTCGGCTCGACATAGGAGTGAAGTATGAGCTTATAGAGTTAGGGAATTTCGTACACAGCCCTACGACTAGTATTAAGGAATATAACCCGTCATCCATGCAATTGTAACAAGCTAATCAACCGGTAAAAGATATCTAGGGAGTAGTGAAATCTAAATAAACACATTTTCTTTTATTATTGTTTACACTACAATTTAGTTTAAGTTTTATTTTATTTTATTTTGATTGCATCTTTAGTAATTGGGTTAGTTGGCTAGCAACTAATTCCGTCCACTCCTTCAAAACCGAGATTTTTACTTGCTTTCTAAAAAAATATAAAAATACAAAAAGAATCATCTCTCACCTTTAGACCTAGTTTAGTAGATTTTTTAATCCTAGGGAACACTATTCCTGAGTTGAATGATCAATCTCCCGGTACTTGCCACTATACTATACTACAACGATCAGGTACACTGCCTGGTGGGGATTGCAAGCTTCTCAAGATCTCTTGAGAGGTAAAACCTTTTGAGAGGGCGCAATCCCACGCATCAAGTTTTTGGCGCCGATGCCAGGGAATAGTTATTGTCTAGGTTAGAATTTCTTTTTATTAGGTTTACTTGCTAGATTCCTTTCTAGTAAGATTTTTATTTTTATTTTTATAGGTTTCTTTAGTCTATCTTTTTTCTTTGTTTCCTTTTTTCGTAAGCTATCTCGATGGATAACAATAGCATTGATCGTTTGGTTCCTGTTATTCATGTTTTTCGTCGTAGGATTTTCCAAGTACCCGCCCCAATCCCTTTAGTGGAAAATGAGAACCCATCTAACCTCTCGCCTGACCATCACTTTGACAATAATTCTGAGATGGAGGAGTCCGACCATGATATTGACCATAAGGCTAGTCCTTTTTACTATTCGGACTCCGATGAGGACCTAGATGATGGTGATGTAATTAATGAGGACAGGATGGAAGATGAGATGAACCCTCTTAGGTATGTCGACCCTAGAACAAGGATTGAGAATGACAGCCCATTTAATATGCAGTTTCATTGTAAGATTGGATTTAGGAGCTTTGATGCCTACCTTAACTCGTCTTTACCAATGAACATAATCTCGCGTAGTGAATACAATAAAATTATGGTAAATGAGTTGGAATATAAAGGAGATAATATTGTTGCTAGGGCAAAGGCATTGCATGTGTTTGTAGGAAGCTTTGCTTATTTGGTTGAGTTCATGGTTATGAAAATTCTAGGGGAATATATCGATAGTAACTTAACCCAAGTTTTTTTTGGGAAACTGTTTCGCTCAATTATAGTATATATTTTAAGTATCGAGAAAATCCGCGAGAAATACGGATCACCCGAGTCGTTTCCCAGCGAAGGTGTGAATGTAATCTCGAATTATCGATTCGTGAATCGTGTAGTGAAAAGTGAAATGTGAAAATTATGATAGTGAAATTCAAATTATGAAAAGAAATAGTGAAATAAGCAGAAGGTACAAGCTAAATATGCACAAACGTTTAAAATCTAAAAACGGAAATTCAAACGCGATTTTTAAACGCAACGTACGAAATAAAACGTAACTTTTTATTAAAAATTATGCTACAAATATGAAATTAATTTCTAAAAAACTTAAACTACTTGAAATAATTTTGAGAAAAAGAAAAATATTTTTTTGACTTTTTAATTATTTTCTAACAATTAATTTCTATTTTTGGAATTAAAAAGTAATTAAAAATAAAAGAAAATGTAAAAATAAATGGGAAAATTACAAAATCAACTTTGAAAAATCTAAAATATTATAAAAGAATTTTTTTTAAATATTTTTGTATTTTTTATGGCTTTTTCTGATTTTTTATTGATTTTTATTTATTAAAAAGTATTTAAAATAATTAAAAACTAAGAAAAATTAAGAAAAATAGTAAAACAACTCATAAAAATATGAAAATTTCACAAAAAATCTAAAATATTATGAAAAGCTTGGAGAAAAATTTTGAAAAAGAAATAAGTTACAGAAGTGCTTATTCTACTGAAAACAGCTTATAGGAAGTGCTTATTAATAAGCACTTGCCACCAAACTGTTTGAAACTGAGAACACAGATACAATATACTCTAATAAGCTCAAAATCATGCAAATATCATCAATTGTAACTCAGAAACAATTCAAATCAAGCAATAAGCAGTTGAGAGTAAGCCAAACAATAAGCACATCTAACTCAGATTAAGCCAGAAGCTCTGAACAATAGTGAAACACTAAAGTACTAACCTAGGAACTCAGAAACCCAAGTAAAGCTAGGTACAAACTCAATTTAGAACTAGCAGGCCTAGAATTCAATTAAGTAAACTAGTTTCAATAGCTAAACAAGTAGGTATCAATAAGCTGCACAAATAAGCACCAAACCAGAATATAAGTGGGGCGAATGCTTCTCTATACTACTGAATTACTAAAAATCCAAAAATTCCTATCAGAAATTATAATATGCTGCTCTAAAATGATCAAAGTTCAGCTTCTATTAGAAACATAAAACAATGAAACAGTTGACTTTAAACTAGTTTTCACCAATTGACTAAATCCAATTTTAACTGGATAAATCTACTCCTAGATGTTGAATTAAGCTTATATAAATCTAGATTAAGCTACTTATATTGATTATGCAACTATGACTACAATTAAATTAACTGTTTTCATGATACTCTAACTGTTAAGCTAATTGAAAATCAAACTTTGACTATTTGCGAAATACACTACCAATTTTATGAATCAATTCTCTATTATAACACTGAAGTAGCCTAAGAGTGACAGTAAAACAGCAATCAAACTACAATTATACACAGTAAATGCTAGAACCAAACACCCCTTTAATAGACAGTTGTAACTATGAAACCATGAATTAAGCTACTAAACACCAAACCAAAGATTCAACAAGCTAAAATAACTCAAAATGAAGCAGAATCAACAATCAACAACAACAAAATCAAACAAATACACAGAAACTCATTTATACTAATTTTGAATCAGAGATATGAATTTAGAACTTACAAATCCTCACATCTCAGCATGAAAAGAGATGTTTCACTATGCTAGCCTGTCTCCAGACACGCTCAAATCTTTTCCTTTCTGTTTTGGCCTGCCAAATTACCTCAGATCACCAAATAACCAAGACCATTGACTTCTGTTGACTGTTTGAATTAAAGAACAATGAAACTGAAACTACACTCACAAAAGCTATATTTAGCTGATATGAGAAATATCAAACAATAATTCAGCTTATTTGAAAGCTGAATGCAACAAATCTACTTTTATATTTTTTTATATTTATTATTTGTTTTTATGAAAACTAGCTGAATGAAATAAGAACTAAATTGAAAACGTAAGTAATATGAAATAAAATAACGTAGTAAGACTAAAATAAGAGATGAATAATAAGCAGTAACAGTAACAAGCTAAATTGATTTAAAATAAAACTGACTTCATTGATATTAAAAGAAATTACAACTAAACTACACTAATACATTCAAATGAAATTTTGGCAGAGTTTAGCTACTCTAAAACTCACCTTTAATACAAGAGCCCTACACCTCTATTTATACTAAGTGAGTGAAGATTCTAGTAGAAGGATAGCCACGGATTGCCAGCTTGGCAATCCGTGTGGTGTGCTTTCTGAGTGCCAATCTGAGCCCTATGATCTCAATCAATGATTGGCCTTTGATTCATAGCCCTTGGATTAGAATTAGTGACGCGTTCCTACTAATAGAGTTATGCCATGTGTCTCTTTTTGTGTTTCTTCGGCTCTGACTCTATCTGACATCATCTGACATCCTTCTAGAAACGAGTGATTGGACCCAATTGCCCTTAATTGCTGTAATTAAAGGGGGTGGGGTAATTAGGGTTCTAAGGTGAACAGTAGTTCTGGGAAGAGGGGTGAATTGGGGGCGGGTAAGGGTAATATATCTTAGCGGGGTTTGACTTGTTTGACCTTGACCGTGGGGAATGGGTTGACCAGGTTTGGGCTTGGTTTACTTGGGCTCAAGAATATTAATGGATCAGGCTATGGGTTTTGTTATTGGATTTGGTTTTTTATTTTAGATTAATACTTGGACCAAGGCTTATTGAGAATGTAATTTCAGCTCACTATTAATAACAAATAAGGACCAAAATTGTAGAAAATGAAATTCCAAGGACTAAATCTGAAATTAATCCAAAATGTACTCCAAGGGCTTATAATGTAACTCTCTGATTCTCCAAGGACCATAGATGTCATAGCATGAAAAGTGTCTTCCAAGGACTAAAATTGCCTGATTCTGAAACTTGGAGGACCAAATCTGACAATCTCATGAAACTTCAACCAGGGATCAAAATTGACAAATCACACATCTCTGAAGTCTTTTAAGGCTCAGTATTGACTATCTTTGACTATTCTGCACACTTTCCTCTCTCGTGCTCATTTTTGTCGGTTTCCGTTTGTTTTTCATCTTTTTACGAGATATCCGTACCTGCACATTCACAATCACAAAAACATGTTTTCTTTGGCGTTTTGAGTTAGTTTTTGGATTATTTGGTCCTATTTTAGCTCAGAAAAGGTGAGTGAATAAGCACTCACCAAAATCCCCCGGACTAAGGTATTGTCGTGCCCTCACGCAATGTGACGCTTTTGGGATAAATAATTTCATAACTCTTCCTACTAACGTTGTAAAGTAGCAAGGAGGTTCAAAAGAAGTTACAAAATTATTTATTCCCGCAAACGCTCCGTTTTCCAAAAATTTTCCTTTATTCTACTTTTATTTCTATTTTTGGACTTTTCATACTTCATACTTGTGACGGTTTGTCGAACTTTCATTATTTTGAAATAATTTTTAGGGTCAACGAGTAAAAACACCTCTCATGGAGAAGTGACCGTACGGATAAAAATTGTCATCCTTGATTTTTCACAAATCCCCAAACTAAGCGTACAAACGAGATCACAGCTTATTTACAAGTTAGATGCTAACACTACTCATAAAAGTTACTTGTGGAAACTTCTTACTCCCATTTCCTAAGTTTTTGTATCTCAATATTTTACTTTTGTTGAGAAATGAATTTCTTCATATTTTCTCGTTTCAATACTCTTTAGTCCGATAGTGATACCAAGTTTAAACAATAAGTAGTTTTCATTTTCTCTTAAGAACCACTGCAATAGAAATTCGGTCCACATCAAGGAATTGGGTACTTACAATCTCATATATATAAGTTGCGTAGTACTACACGTGCACCTCATGTGTCCAATTCAGAATCATCCACATGCACCTCACGTGACAACAACTTTTATACATTCAAACTCTTATTCAATACAACTTTCACTTTTCATTTTTTTTCATTTTTTCACTTTTCTTACTTTTCTCATATTTTTCACTTTTTTCTTTCTTTACTTTTTTCTCAACATCAATGGAAGCTTATCGGGTAGCTCCAAAACCACATACATAATCAACTTTTGACTTTTGATTTTTTTCATTTTTGCTCTTATTTTTGATGTTCCTTGATATGTACCCAACTTCTAAAGCAAAGATTCTTTTAATAAAATAAAGAACTAAATATTATCCAAACCTAAATACCACTAATTAACCTAGAACATCTATTATATATTGGTGACGTATTTTATGGGAGTAAAAAACCACAAGTACCTTCCATGAGCTCTAAAGAGAACCACTACGCCACGTTTAACATCTAACTTCTAAGTAAACTCTATCATTTCTCGCTCTTCAAAATTTAAGATTCCAAGTAATGAAACCCGCGAATACTTAGCCGATAATCAGCCACGCATATATAAAGTCAGTTACGGAAACTTGCAAATTCAAGAAGAAGAATTCGTGTTTTCTAGCTCCTGATGTAAAAGACTAGTGAAAGCTTTTAAGCTGCGCATGTATAAAGTCAAGTACGGGAACTTGCAGATTCTTAAGAAAGAATTCGCATTTTATAGCTCCTTGTGTACAAAACTAGCACAAGCTTATATGATTATCATTGGTTAAGGGAACAACTAGGGCTCAACACGCCCGGTCAAGTCAAAATATTTATTCCTACTCTCGCCAGCAAGAAAGTCAACAAGGTGTCAAAACACTTATTCAAACTTTATTGTATTTTTGCACAACTTTTCCAACTTTTCTCTTTTTTTTTTTTTTTTTTTTTTTTCCTTTTTCATGACTTTTTCATTGATTTTCTTCAAAATTTTTCAAATTTTTCGATTTTTTCATCATTTTAAGGAAAAACGGAGTTACGAGAGTTCACAACATGGTGAAAAATGCAAGGTAAAATCGAATCGAAGATTCACCCTCCCCTGGACTAGAATTAAACATTGCCCTCAATGTTTTATAGGTAAAGGCAATCCTTACAAAAGTCTAAGGCCATTTATTAATCATGCCAAAGAAAACGTTAGTCGATAAGATTCACGGATATAGGATTTCCAAAAGCATCGATGAATGAAACTCGAGTGGAGGAAGAACATCATGACGAGCACGAGAGTCTCATAAATCGCGGACAATCCTAAACAAACATTCACAAACAACCACGGAACACAAGAGTAGAAGAGGCACCCCCTCCTCACGTTATTCGTTAGAAATAAGAAAAATAAGAAGATGAAATGGATAACCATGGGTTGCCACCCACGAAGCGCTTGTTTTTGTTCACCGAGGCACATTAGCTTGACTCGATCCCCGAATTAATTCGTTCTTGGGGAAAAATCCGTGGAAAAATAATCTCACTCGGGCTTTCATTCAAAATATTTGGATAAACATATGAATTATTTGAAAGTTCCACCCCGAAGAGATAACCAATGGTATTCTAATAGTGAAAACTATTAGAAACGATACCAGGGTCAAAAATAATTTCCTCACTCCCGATGGAGTTTCGGAGAAGAGAAATCACACCAAATGTGATAAATGGAAAGAACGTCATGATAACAATCATGAACAAATCATCCTCATAAAAAGAAGACTTCATAATTGTGGAATTATGAATCTTATCATTAAAACTCATTTGAAAAACTTTCCCAGGTGGGAGGGATGGGATAAAATTTTCATAAAAACACTCATTTTTAAGAATGCCACCCGGGTCATGATCATTTTTAAGATCAAAACAGAAATTTTCATACTCTGGATCAGAAAGTTTTCCAGAAAACGTTTCAAACTCACAATCAATCTTATTAAAGCAAAACGAATCATACTCCGGAAGAGAGATAAGAACAAAAGAAGTGGTACTACCACTTCTCGTCTCTTTCGTATGATCGATATCAAATTGAAACACTTCATAGACCGGATAAGAATGATCAGGACAAAAAATGGGATTGCCACTAATCTACTCAGTCATATCAAATGAAAAACTCTCATAATCGGGTAAAAATTCCTCGAGCTCGGGCTCCAGAGGATCTTCAATCGTAGGCTCAATCTTATTCTTAACTTTATCCGGAGGGATTGACGATTCATCTTTCAACAAATTTTCAAGAAAAAGAATATTTCCCTCCGAATCAAAGTAAGATTCATCAATCTCAGAAAAAGGAATCGTATCAATAGCAAGGAATTCAACGACCTCTTCCCAAAAAGAATCATATTCTTCAATCGGAGGAAAAGATGGGGAAGAGTCGGAGACGAAAGTTTTCAAGAAATCATCAAATGAATAATCACAAACATCAATGCTTTTAACAATATATTTCTTTGATTTTGAAGCATCGGCACGAAAAATCATTATATCATCATCATGTCGCAAAGTCAGAGTATCCTCAAAATGATCTGTTGGGCTTTTGCGGTTCGCAAAAATGGTCTCCCTAGTATAAGAGGAACTCTCGGATCGGCCTAGAAATTAACAACAACAAAGTCGGGGGAAAGTACACGAATTCACTTGAATAAAAACATCTACTGCAATTCCGACCGGATGAGTAATCGAATGATTAGCAAGCTCTAAAGTCATATGAGACGGTTTAAGATCTCCCATTCCAAGTTGTTCATAGATTGATAATGGCATAAGGTTAATACTTGCACCTGAATCGGCCAGGGCATTGCAAACCTCTTGATCTTTCAACGAACAAGGAATGAGAAACTTTCCCGAATCTCCAAGCTTCTCGGGAAGCTTTTTTAGAAGAATAGCGGAGCATTGAGCATTAATCGGTGTTTCTGCTAACTTAAGCAATTTCTCTTTATTTCTTATAAGATTTTTGAACGTTGAAGCAAACTTTGGCATGTAAACAAGAGCATCCATGAAACTGATGTCGAAGTGCAATTTTTAAAAAATATCAAGAAACTTTTCTATTTGTTTTTTAGATTTTGCAAGGAGCTCTTCATCATTAAACCTTGACGGATATGGCAGTTTAGATTTATATTTAACATTGTTTTCAGAAACGACTTTTTCTTTATCTTTAAATGCTTGGACAACCAGAGGTTGGACATTCTCAGAACCTCCGTTATTAGTAGGAGGAACCGGGTCCTTTGTCACCTCGCTCTCACAGTCCACTACCTTAGGAGGAGACGAAGAAGAGGTAGTAGGAGCTATGGGTCCATCATATTTAACACCACTGCAAGTCGTGATCGCCTTAATCTCGCCCCTCGGGTTTGCGATCGTGTTGCTTGGAAGAGAAGTAGTACCCGAACTCGAGGGTCGATCATTTAAACGTTTGTTTATATCACTAATTTGATTAGCAAACAACCGTGTTGATTCTTCATATTTTGCCATAAAAGCTTGTTGGTTCTGAAGCAATTGCTTAATCAAATCATCCGTGGGAGATGGATTTTGAATAACACCTTGATTTTGATTATTATTGAAATTCTGCCCACGGTTTTGAAAATTACCATGATTCTGATTTCCATGGTTAGTATTTTGGAAATTCCCAGGGTTTCCATAGTTTCCTTGGTTTTGAAAATTCCCTTGAGTCGGGCCTTGATTGTAATTTCCTTGAAAACCCCGGTTTTGATTAAATCCTTGATTATGATTTTGAAAACCGTTATTAACTCGACTCTGATTTTGATTTCCTTGATTATTACGATTCTGCACATTATGATTCTGATTGACTTGGTTTGGTTGTTTGGGTGGTCCAAGAAAATTGGTGGAACGGTAGCTGAGAAGATTTCGATCTCCTTGAGGTGGATAACCGTTGTTACCCGTATTTGCAGCATACGCATTCTTTTGAGAAAAGGCACCGGTGGCCGGACACTCGTAATACGGATGTGGACCACCACAAGTTACACAACCTTGATTGACAACATTCACTTGATGATTTGGTTTTTCAAAAGACATTGCATCAACTTTTTTAGTAAGAGCCACTAGCATACTCATCATCTCATCATTTGTTTTACTAGCATTAGACACTTGAGGTTTATTTCTAGACATTCTCACACGAGCCTTATTCTCAATTATCATGAAAGCATCATTTGTGTTTCGAGCCAACAAGTTCCCACCCGCAGCAGAATTGAGTGAGTCTTGATCAACATGACATAACCCATTATAGAAAGTATCAATCTACTGAAGGTCGGTGAACCCATGGTTCGGACATTTTTCCAACAAATCTTTATATCGATCCCAAACTTCGCTGAACGACTCATCAAAAGCTTGTTGGTCGAAAGATTTTGGATCGAAGATTAGAAGTTTTAGAAGGAGGATAGAAATAATTCACAAACTTGGAAGCAAGATCATTCCAAGTGTGAATCGAATTTGGTGGTCCCTTTTCCAGCCAAATCCGGGCTGCCCCTTTAAGGGAGAAAGGAAACAACTTCAATTTGACCACATCGTGAGGAACTTGATTCATCCTAATAGTCTCAGCGATGTCAGTGAAATTTCTTATGTGAGCATATGGGTCCTCGTGTTCAAACCCGTGAAAGGATATACCCGTGATCAAGTTGAGTAATCCGTGATTAATCTCAAAATTGGCATTGATTTCTGGAATCACGATGGCTCTCCTCACACCATTGAATGGTGATTGGAGTTATTCCTCCATCAGACATGGATCAAAAGCCGGTTGTGGTCCCATCGGAGGGATCACATTTTGTTGAGGACCACCCATCGGCGGTGGTCCATTGTGTTGTTCGTTCTGGTTCATTTCCTCGTCGTTAAATAAATGAACCCGATGATTATGTCGTAAAACCCTCTTGGGGTTTGAGAACGGAGAAGTAAGACTCTCAGAAGTAGAACGGGTGTGCATACACCAAAAACAAAATCAAAAAGAAAAAGAAGAAGAAAAGAAAAAGGAAAATCTTTTTGTTATTATTATTATTTTTTTTACACAAATCTCAAAAACTTTTTATTCTTTTGTTTTTATTTTTATAAAACGTTACGTTAATCATAATCGTTTCCTTCAAAACTACTCGCGACGGAACGGGAAAGAAGAGTGTTTCTCTCTTCAGCTAGCAATTTAATGTCTTAGCTTCCGTATTTCCCGCGTATTCGGTTGTAGAATTGAAGTAATCTGATAAACAACTAATTTCACATTTTTTTTATGTTGTAAGACTTATTTGGTTTACAACACCCTCCCTTCCACGGGAGAGTCGAAGCTGTAACTTTATTTTTGTATTTTTGTAACCAATTTAAGAAAAATGTTTTTTGATTTTTCTATTTTTATATTTTTATAGAAAATATATACAAGATAGAGGAAGGCTTATCAAAACACGATTTTTCAAAATGAATATTCAAAAACTCACATCAACCTTCCCCGGCAGCGGCGCCAAAAATTGATTCGCTCAATTATAGTATATATTTTAAGTATCGAGAAAATTCGCGAGAAATATGGATCACCCGAGTCATTTCCCAACGAAGGTTTGAATGGAATCTCGAATTATCGATTCGTGAATCGCGTAGTGAAAAGTGAAATGTGAAAATTGTGATAGTGAAATTCAAATTATTAAAAGAAATACTGAAATAAGTAGAAGGTACAAGCTAAATATGCACAAACGTTTAAAATCTAAAAACGGAAATTCAAACCAAAAATCCCTATAAGAAATTATAATATGCTACTCTAAAATGATCAAAGTTCAGCTTCTATTAGAAACATAAAACAATGAAACAGTCGACTTTAAACTAGTTTTCACCAATTGACTAAATCCAATTTTAACTGGATAAATCTACTCCTAGATGTTGAATTAAGCTTATATAAATCTAGATTATGCTACTTATATTGATTATGCAACTATGACTACAATTACACTAACTGTTTTCATGATACTCTAACTGTTAAGCTAATTGAAAATCAAACTTTGACTATTTGTGAAATACACTACCAATTTTGTGAATCAATTCTCTATTATAACACTGAAGTAGCCTAAGAGTGACAGTAAAACAGCAATCAAACTACAATTACACACAGTAAATGCTAGAACCAAACACCCATTTAATAGACAGTTGTAACTATGAAACCATGAATTAAGCTACTAAACACCAAACCAAAGATTCAACAAGCTAAAATAACTCAAAATGAAGCGGAATCAACAATCAATAACAACAAAATCAAACAAATATACAGAAACTCATTTATACTAATTTTGAATCAAAGATATGAATTTAGAACTTACAAATCCTCACATCTCAGCATGAAAAGAGATGTTTCACTATGCTAGCCTGTCTCTAGACAGGCTCAAATCTTTCCCTTTCTGTTTTGGCCTGCCAAATTACCTCAGATCACCAAATAACCAAGACCATTGACTTCTGTTGACTGTTTGAATTAAAGAACAATGAAACTGAAACTACACTCACAAAAGCTATATTTAGCTGATATGAGATGTATCAAACAATAATTCAGCTTATTTGAAAGCTGAATGCAACAAATCTATTTTTATATATATATTTTTTTTATATATTTTTTATTTGTTTTTATGAAAACTAGCTGAATGAAATAAGAACTAAATTGAAAACTTAAGTAATATGAAATAAAATAAGATAGTAAGACTAAAATAAGAGATGAATAATAAGCAGTAACAGTAACAAGCTAAATTGATTTAAAATAAAACTGATTTCATTGATATTAAAAGAAATTACAACTAAACTACACTAATACATTCAAATGAAATTTTGGCAGAGTTTAGCTACTCTAAAACTCTCCCTTAATACAAGAGCCCTACACCTCTATTTATACTAAGTGAGTGAAGATTCTAGTAGAAGGATAACCATGGATTGCCAGTTTGCAATCCGTGTGGTGTGCTTTCTGAGTGCCAATCTGAGCCCTATGATCTCAATCAATGATTGGCCTTTGATTCATAGCCCTTGGATTAGAATTAGTGACGCGTTCCTACCAATAGAGTTATGCCATGTGTCTCTTTTTGTGTTTCTTCGGCTCTGACTCTATCCGACATCATCTAACATCCTTCTAGAAATGAGTGATTGGACCTAATTGCCCTTAATTACTGTAATTAAAGGGGGCGGGGTAATTAGGGTTCTAAGGTGAACAGTAGTTCTGGGAAGAGGGGTGAATTGGGGGGCGGGTAAGGGTAATATATTTTAATGGGGTTTGACTTGTATGACCTTGACCGTGGGGAATGGGTTGACCGGGTTTGGGCTCTGTATACTTGGGCTCAAGAATATTAATGGATCAGGCTTTGGGTTTTGTTATTGGATTTGGTATTTTTTTTTTTTTTTTTATTAATACTTGGACCAAGGCTTATTGAGAATGTAATTTTAGCTCACTATTAATAACAAATAAGGACCAAAAGTGTAGAAAATGAGATTCCACGTACTAAATCTGAAATTAATCCAAAATGTGCTCCAAGGGCTTATAATGTAACTCTCTGATTCTCCAAGGACCATAGATGTCATAACATGAAAAGTTTCTTCCAAGGACTAAAATTGCCTGATTCTGAAACTTGGAGGACCAAATCTGACAATCTCATGAAACTTCAACCAGGGATCAAAATTGACAAATCACACATCTCTGAAGTCTTCTAAGGCTCAGTATTGACTATCTTTGACTATTCTGCACACTTTCCTCTCTCGTGCTCGTTTTTGTCAGTTTCCGTTTGTTTTTCGTCTTTTTACAAGATATCCATACCTCCACATTCACAATCACAAAAACATGTTTTCTTTGGCGTTTTGAGTTAGTTTTTGGATTATTTGGTCCTATTTTAGCTCAGAAAAGGTGAGTGAATAAGCACTCACCAAAAACCCTTCAAGAGGTTAACCCAATTAGATGAAAAATTTATAGAAGGGTTGATTACATTCTCAGACGGGGATGAAGATTTTGTTTACCAAATGCCCCGTGCACACCCTAGGTTCAAGGATTTTTCTATTGAGAAATGTAATAGGTATCCACCTCTCGATATGCTAAGTGAGAATGATAAAAGGAAAGGGCTTAAATATCCTCATGAAAAGAACAAAAGGTATTATCGCGGATGTTTAGAGCTAAGTGATGACTATAAGAAAGATGAGGCAACTATTAGATGGCTCACACACTGGGTATGTGAGCATAAGCGACACACGGTAGGATGTGACCTTGAGTCTAGCTACAAGACTCGTAAATAAAGAAAAGCACTTCTTGGGAGGCAACCCAAGTTTTATTTGTTTGATTGTTTGTTTATTTGATTTTATTTGTTTCCGTATGCGTGTTTTATTTTTATTGTTTGTGGATCATGATTCAAGGTAAATTGTGAAAATGCTTTATTTTGTTTTTAACTTAGTCTTAATTGCATATAAAGGTATTTTGCAAAAGCTAAGTGTAAAGGGAAACCCAAATTTGTTTATAAGAACGAAATTGGACATGAACCACAACAATATTAAATGAACATGTGTATTAGTAATTGTTTGAGTCAAATGCTTGTATTGAGTCATAATGATGTTTTGCAGGATTTTCTAGGAAGTAAGGCATAAGTTTTTCAAGAAATTTTCCGGAAACTTAACATGAGATTTTTGTAGGAACATTCTGACGGCGTCAGGAGTTATAACCTGACGGCGTCAGGTACAAAAATTCTGAAAAATTTTGCGAGTTTTGTTTATACCGGAGTCTTAAAGTTTTTGTTGATTCTTTAGTTTTAGAAACTCCGGGAAATCTGCAAACATTCATTCCACAAGCATTAAATCCTTTTAATTCCTAGAAAGCAACATTAAGATATATATGCTATTTTTTTCTAGGATTTTTAGTATATATAGATTGCCGCCAATTTTACGCGAGGTTTGCCTTGATTGTTTTCTCAGGTTTAACAGGTTACATTAGAAAAGAGGATGATTTATATTTCTAGAGGGAAGCTTTCAAAGTTCATTTTCTTGGAAGAAGATCTAACCTTGTTGACACACTATCCACACCGAACGAATTAGGGGAGTATTTGTTTTCATTCTTTTACCTTCATTTCTTTTACATTATTTTTATTGAACATTGGGGACAATGTTCAGCCTAAGTGTAAGGGGAGGGTAAATGATGATACCTTAAAGAATGCAATTGCACTTGAGTTTGTTTGTTTGATAGTAGGTATGTAATAAAACTGAAAAAAATACTTGTTAGGGCAATTTTAGCGCCAAATTAAAATTTTTTTACAACATTTAGGAGTGAAGCTTTAGCCTTAATGAGCGTCTCATGGATATGAGTTGTATGACTAGCACAAAAACCGTACCACTCAGAAAAATTTTCCACCCAAATATGTGAGGTTCGCCTTTAGATTTGTTTGGAAAAGCATTCACTATTAGTGCTTATGAGTGTACCGGTAGTACTTAGATTCCAGAACTTGCGTTAGTGATGCATCCCGAGACCGCTAGTGAGACTACATTCGTGTAGTAGGATTTACTACATGATAAGAGGCATTAGGATCACCCTTGTGTTAAACCCGTATCATAATTACTTGACCATTTAAGTCAATAACCTTGACTAGTAAAGTCAATTAATTTTTCCCACACCTTTGCGTTGTACTCATTTTTAGTACACGATACCCCTAGTACACCCCTCCGAGCCTATCTTTTCGTTTCTAACTTTAAGCATCTTACTTAAAGATAGAATTTGTTACAATCCACCCCAAATGTGCAACCAAATCACCTTAGCCTTCCGTATATACACTCATCTCTAGTGCATTATTGTTATTTGTTTAAACCCATAGTTAATTGTGTAATTGATTACATGGTTGTTAAGTCGAGTCATATCTTGTACATATTGTTTTGGGGACGATTGAGACTCATGAGTAAAGTACTTGTGTTATTGAGTAATGGGGAAGAACATCATATATTACCCCCATATGTGCGTTAATCTTAAAAAGTACTCCAAGTGTTTTGATTATCTTGATTCGAGTCATTAGAATAGTTAATTGTAAAGTATGTAAAAGTTCAAGCGTAAGGAGAATGTAAATTCCCTATGATTTATTATTTTGGATGGTAGGGTAAGAGTGTATGCAAAAAAAAAATAAATAAATAAATAAATAAATAAAAATGAAAAAATAAAGAAAAAGAAAAAAATAGAAAAAAAATAGAAAAAAAAAAGAAAAAAAAGCATACGGACTACCATCCCGTTTCCTTTTATGTTTGTTTAATAGTTTGTAGTTTTGATTTGTTAAGTCGAGTCGAGTCTTGGCTTAGCAACGCCATATTGTACATGTAATTAACCAAGATGATTAACTCGCCACCAGTAAATATTGCCTTTATCCAACAAAACCGTGTTTACCATATCCCTACACGTCACGTTATAACCCTTTAAAAGACCTCTTTGATAGTTTATCAT
Source organism: Artemisia argyi (assembly GCA_030686995.1). Lineage (NCBI taxonomy): Eukaryota > Viridiplantae > Streptophyta > Magnoliopsida > Asterales > Asteraceae > Artemisia > Artemisia argyi. The sequence goes on along the minus strand of CM060704.1, from coordinate 113,756,869 downwards.
AGGTGCTTACGCCAAGTGGTGGAAGTTTGATCCTTTCCCAAGCCTATGGTAATCTATTTGCTATGACAGGTAGTGAGAGATGTTTTCCATTTCCTTATTGTGATATATACTGTATTACACCCGAGAGATGTGAGTATCTAAACACTATTTGTGAGGTGCTAGTGTATAACCTCCGTGCTTGTTTTTGGTTTAGCTTGTATTTTGATTAGAATACAAGCGTATTTGCTTGAGGACAAGCAAATCTCAAGTGTAAGGGTATTTGATAAGGCGAAACGTGTACCGCTTTTAGGGGGTCATTTAAGCCCGAATTCGAGATTATTTGATCAATTATTGCCCTAAATCGTTCCTTTTGTCATTTTAGGTACTTTTGAGAAGAAATCTGGAAAAGGAAGCATTTTAGACGTTTTGGAGCGATTAAGTGAAGAAAACGACAAAGTCTCAAAATCCTTGCTGGGAAGAGTACCTGACGGCGTCATGGCTACACAAGTGACGGCGTCAAGCTTGGCAAAAGAGGTGGATGTGGAAAATATACGTGACGGCCCAGAACAATTTCAAGGAAATTTGTCCTGACGGCGTCACCAAGGCCGTCAGGGTCAGAATACATGTGAAGGCCCAGAGTAAAATTACTGAGAGGATCAGTAAATTTGATCACACACTGTAAGATGTTGGACCTTTGTAATGTGTATATATGATACTTTGAGTGAATATGATTAAGTATGCGGAATCTACTTAACCACACTTAAAATGATTATTGGAAATGGAACAGTTATACTTGAGTTTATTTAACAAAGAACAATAAAAGTATTTTACCAAATTATTCAATATTATTCAAGATAATACGAGTGATTTTCTCAGTCACTAGGGTTACAAAAACCTTGAATCTTGTGATTTGTTCTATGTCTATGTGTATGTGTATTTCAGTTAAGTATATCACTTAGTAAGTCATATCCAAGATCTTCCTTTTATAGTCCAAGGAAAGATCTTTTACAATCTACATGACTTATCTAACCACTAGCTCTAGCTTATGACTTATCTTTATTTTAGCTAGATGATGACTTATCTTGTCAGTCATTAAGATACAACATTTATCTAGGAATACACCTCACTTGGAGTGTTCAATTTGATGACTACAAAGAAGATATTATCTAGTGACTATGCACATAATATCTTTGTACACGTATTAGTAGAATAAGTAGTACTTATCTACTTAGCAGCTGTATGAGTCATAGTAGCAGCAGAAACCATCAGCAGAAACATCTATCAGCAGTAACATTTTATCAGCAGGAACATGCTTTGTGCTTTATCAGTAGGAACATACTTGATGTATTTCCTTGAGCCTTTATGCTGATTCTTCTGATTATTTAATTCCCAACAATCCTCCCCTAAACATGTGAATTACATTCAAACATGTTTTTCTGAATTAAATGAGGACTTTGTGAAGATCTTTCAAACACTTCATTGTCAGACTGTTGATCTGAACTTTGTTCTCTTTTGAGTGATTGAATGTCTTTCTCTGTAACTCATCTGCTTTCTGTTCTTTGCTCCAATCTTGGACTAAAAGATGGTGCAATTTCCATGAATGAAAAATTATAAGAGGCAATGATGCTATGTATCTTGGATGCTTGTTCCAAGAAGTAGAAATCATCTTTCAGCATGTCTTTGGAAGTGATGAACAAACGTAGTGAACTGAAATGGAAACCTTTCACCTTTTGATCTAGATAGAACTTTCTCCTATCAGTTCTGTTCTTGTTCTTTATCAGTAGAAACCATGTCATCATCTTGTATGCTCTTATCTTTTCCTTCTTTTTCTTTGGATAAACATCCTTTAAAGGGCTTTTGTAACCTCCCCTGAGATTTATTTCTGAGCAATTTCCTCCCCTGTTTGGAAGATCTCTCACAATCATATCATATCACAATCATCTGATCTAGCAATTTCCATGTTTTCAGACAATTTGTACATGAATTCATCAATTCTTTAAGAGTTTAAATGCTGCCCTCATCACTTCTAGGTGTGTAACCTCCTATGAGTGGTGAATCACTGAGCATTGACTCATTATCCATCATTAGATGATTTTCTGAGCCTCTTTTGAAAATCCTTTTCAAGAAATATTTGACTTAGCAGTATGAATATGATTTTATGATTAAGAATCATACTGCTTTTAACCATTTTGAAGGGATTAAGTGTGGTAACTAACACTTAATCAAAATTTTGGTTTAAAGCAACCTCTGGTTGTGAGAACCAATGTTTTCAGTTATAAATAACTGCCTGTGTACAGATAAACCTATTCAAAAGGCTTTCTTTACAGGGTTTCCAGCTCGTGGCATTTGTTACCTCTAACACAAGTGTTAGATTCACTTTTGCTCGCTGTTCTTTCTATCAGATATCCGTAGATTAGTCACATTATACTTGAGAGTATAAAATGATAGAAAGTGAGTTGTATCAGTTAAGTACTGATCAACTAAATCATCAATTCAATGTGAAACAACATAATAAGGTTTTAAGAAAGAAGTTTTAAGGAGTTTTGAAGTCCCAAACTCTTTCTATCATGAACCTATTATATCAGCAGCAATGATCAGCATTCAGCAGCAATGATCAGCAGAAATTTTTTGCTCACAGATTTCACTTGAAATAGCCTTTGAGCTCAAACATTCATACCTAAAATTGTTAGTCTAAAACCAAATGAACAAAGTACAAAGTACTTGTCTTGAATTAGAATAATCATATAACTAATTGTATGAATAGCTTTAAATTGGTAATAGTAGTTTTAAATGACAAAGTTAGATGCATTAACAAAATCTATATATAAGAACACATTATATTGAAAAATTTAAAGATTGAGCATTCCAATACTTGCTACCAAGTACTGAAATCTTCCAAAATCAAAAGCTTTTGTAAGAAGATCTGCAAAGTTTTGTTCTGAAGCAATTTTCATTACTTGAATTAACCTCTTTTCATTGCAATCTCTAATAAAATGATGTCTTATTTCAATGTGTTTTGTTTTAGAATGTTGCACTGGATTTTTAATAATGTAAATTGTACTACTATTATCAATATGAATAATGGTATGTAAGAAATTGTACCCATAGTCAAGAAGTTGGTTTTGAAGCCATAGGACTTGACCACAACAATTTGCAGCAGCTACATATTCAGCTTCAGTTGTTGAAGTAGCCACCATTGTCTGCTTCTTACACTGCCATGAGATAAGTCTACACCCAAGGAATTGACATCCTCCAGTTGTTGACTTTCTGTCCAAGCTAGCACCAGCATAATCACTATCTAAATATGCTACTAAGTCAAAAGATGACTCCTTAGAATACCATAGACCCAACCTAGGTTGACCCTTGAGATATCTAAAAATTCTCTTGACTGCTGTTAAATGAGAAACCTTAGGAGTCACTTGATATCTTGCACAAGCACAGACAGAGAACATGATATCAGGTCTTGACGATGTGAGATACATCAATGAACCTATCATAGATCTGTATGTGTGTACATCCACATTAATTCCTTCTACATCTTTAAGAAGTGGCTTCTCAGGATCCATTGGTGTGCTTGCTATTTTGGAATCAGCAAATTGAAACTTTCTAAGAATCTCTGCAACATATTTGTCTTAACTAATAAAGATTCCTTCCCTTGATTGTTTAACCTGCAGACCCAAAAAGAATGTAAGTTCCCCCATGGAACTCATCTGAAACTTATTGTTCATAAGCTTCTCAAACTCCAAACACATCTCCTTCCTTGTAGATCCAAAGATGATATCATCCACATACACTTGAACTAGCAAAAGATCCTTCTTAAGCTATTTGGTGAAAAGTGTCTGATCTATCTTGCCTCTTTGAAATCCATTTGAAATTAAGTAGGAAGCTAGTGTTTCATACCAAGCTCTTGGTGCCTGATGTAGGCCATATAGAGCTTTAACAACCTTGTACACTTTGTCTGGATGGTCAGGATCAACAAAACCAGGAGGTTGTAAGACATACACCTCCTCTTCAATGGTACCATATAAGAAAGCACTCTTGACATCCATTTGATAAACTGTGAATCCCATAAATGAAGCATAAGCCAAAAAGAGTCTAATGGCTTCAATCCTTGCAACTGGAGCAAAAACTTCTTCATAGTCTATCCCTTCTTCTTGTGTGTACCCTTGAGCTACTAATCTAGCTTTATTTCTTATCACTATGCCCCTTTCATCCCTTTTATTCCTAAAAACCCATCTAGTGCCAATTACTCTTACACCACTTGGTATATTAAATAGCACCCTTACCTTTTGAATCTTAAACTGAAGAAGCTCCTCTTGCATAGCCTCCAACCAGCTTGAATTCTCTAGGGCTTTATGAATATTCTTTGGTTCATATTGTGAGAGAAAACATACAAATAAGCAAGAGTTTGAAAACGTATGCTGTTTTGAAGCATAAAGGGCATCAAGAAGCCCTTGTTGATCTGAAGACATCAATTGTTGTCTTGTCTTTACTTCTGATTGTACATCTCCAATCACATTGTCCAGGGAGTGAACTTTGTGAATTCTTGAGTGTGGAGTAGAAAGAACTTGATAATCAGATGGAAGGTTGTTGAAATCCACCTCATTTTCTGAGAGATTTGCTTGTGTTTCTTCTGATAGATCATCGGCAGAAACATTTTGGTCATCAGTGGGAACGATTTGCTTATCATCAGAAACAGCAGTGTTACTTCTGACTTGAAACTCTTGTTCCTCAGTTCCATCTTTCTTGTATTCATCTTCAACATCTTCTTTAGGTTTACTAGAAGAAGATTCACCATTTATTGAAGTTGAATCCACACTTGAATTTGTCCGTATTGGCATCATCACATAATCTTGATTTGTCTCCTTCTCTAATCCTTCTTCATTTGTTGCATCAGCAGTTTGTGAACCTGAAAATTCATTAGTTTCTGCAACAAAAGGCATATAATTCATTGATTTGGATAGAGATTCAAGATCAAATAGCCATTTGGGACCTTGACCTTCTACATTGGATTTATTTTCTAAAAATTACACATGCAGATTTTCTTCTAATCTTCTAGTTCTTATGTTGTATACTCTAAATGCTTTGCTATTGATAGAATATCCAACTAAGAATCCTTCATCTGCTTTACCATCAAACTTTCCAAGATGGTCTAAGGTATTTAGAATTGTCACATGATATCCAAAAGGTCTAAGAAATCCTATTTCAGGAGTTCTACCTCTAAAAAGTTCATATGATGTCTTATTGTGAGGTTTTACAACTAAAACTCTATTTTGAACATAGCAAGTAGTGTTGACTGCTTCTGCCCAAAAAGTTATAGGCAACTTAGAGTCAGCTAACATAGTTCCAGCAGCTTCTATTAGTGTTCTATTTTTCCTTTCAGCAACTCCATTCTGTTGTGGAGTTCTTGCAACACTAAATTCTCTTTTAATACCTTTTTCTTTGCAGAAATCATCCATAACTCTATTCTTAAATTATGTCCCATTATCACATCTAATGACTTTTACTCTTTTGCTTACTAGGTTTTCTATCTCTGTAATGAAGGTCTTAAGAATGCTAGAAATCTCATCCTTAGTACCTAAAAAGAATACCCATGTAAATCTACTAAAGTCATCAGTAATAACTAGACAATATCTCTTATGCAACAAACTTCTAACATTTGTAGGACCAAATAAGTCCATATGCAGCATAAACAATGATTGATTGATAGAGTTAAAAATTTTGGGCTTACAAGTGGCTTTATGTTGTTGCCTGTCATGTGCCTTGAACATCCACTATCTGAGAATCCTTGATCTTCATCATCTGCTGATGAATGTCCCTGCACATAAATAAAGGAATTAGTTTTGTTTTGGGATCCAAACCATTTATGACTTGGATCTGCCTCTTGCATCAATGAAATGTAATCTTTTGAGAATAGTTGATGCAACATTGGATTTAAGAATCCAACATGCTGAGGCCTTAACAGCATTTGCCCTGTTTCCCTTAGCAGTGATATGAACTGTTTGGCTATCAGCAGAAACTGATGGCTTTGCAGTTGTATCCTTTGGTTTCCAAACTTGTTTTTGGACTACTGCCTTTGTTAGAATGGGTCTTTTAACAGCATTTAATGCATATTTGAAAGTTGTTTTAGCACTTTTAACTGTTGTTTTTGGGTAAACAGTCAGATATGGTCTATCAGCAGAAACCATTTTCCTATCAGCAGGACCTAAAACTGTTTTGGGTTTTGTTCTAGTAAATTTAGAGTGACTTTTAGGTGTTTGCCTTTTTAGATTCACCCTATTGTTTGTATACCCAGATACCCATTTATTACAGAAAGCTGCAAGATGGTTAAAACTACCACATGTGTAACAAGCTTTGTTATCTCTTTGTTAGAGAGACTTGAGGCTATACCAATTCCTTTGGTTGCCTCTGGGCTTGTTTATGGTTCTATATTGTTCACAATATCTTACTGGTTGCCTAACATGTTTAACATTGTTTTTAGGCTTTTCAGTACTATGTTTGACTATCCTAGGAATACTTGTTCCTGCTTTCTTAACGACTTCAGGTTTAGACATAACCTGTTTAACCCTTTTATCATCAGATGTTAAGTCCTCAATGATTGGACCATCTAAGTTTCTACATGAACACACCTTGACGTGAAGTGTTACTCAAACTTTCACTCTCTTTCAAAGGTTTATTAACAACTACATTAGTTTTTGGTTGAACTCCATATTTTAATTCAGGTAGTTGAAATTCAGGTAATCCTGTGTGTTCTAGGTCAATTCCTGGGGGAGCAAGAATACCTCTATATGGTGGAGGAACAGATTTGTATCCAACACCAGACTTAGCTTTATTAATTACTTGACATTCAATTAAGTTGGCCACACCCTTAGATGCATAATCTAGTGTTTCTACACTCATTTGAATGTTTTCTTTTGCCTTACTAAACCTATCTACTTCAGCTTTCAAGTTACTAATGTCAACATATTTAAACATTATTTCTCTTTCAAGAAAAATTTTGACATCAATAAAGGTAGATTCATTTGTTTGAAAATGTATGACTTATTCCTCTAGAATAGCTAAACCTCTTTTATGATTAGTTAAGGTATGAGCTGTATTGATTAGCTCTGTCCTTTGATTCTCATAACATTTGGTTAAGATTTCTAAACTTTTAAGAGCAGAACAATTATTTGAACAAACTTTATCAGATTGTACCTCTGTAGAGAAAGCCATAAGAGTTGTCTGAGGAGAAGCTTCTTCTTCATCAGCTGTAAAGCTCCAATCAGATCCTAATCCATCAATAGCTACCATAGCCTTTGGATTGGTTGATTCCCCTGTTTTGGACTTGCTTCCAAAACCTCTATTCTTTCTATCTTGCTACCTTGGCCTTCTACATTCTCTTGAGAAGTGCCCCAACATATGCCAGTTATAGCATTCTATCTTTGACTTGTCAAAACCAGCAGTATCATTGCTGCTGATGGTGAGTTTCTTCCCCGTCCTCTAATAGAATTTCTTAGCCCTCATGCTAAGAAGAGAAATTTGCCATTTTAGGTCCATCTCTTCTAAATCATCATCATTGATTTCTAGAAGATCTTCATGAGTGAGCATGGACCCACCATTCTGACTTGTGAAAAAGGCACAACAAGCCTTTTCATTCAATATACCAAAAGTACTACTTGATGAACTAGCAGCACCAATTCCATTATCAATCTTTTCATCTTTAACTGGGTTTGAGATACTAGGAGATGACATAAAAGCCATGTTCCCAGTATATGAACTAGAGACATCAGTTTTCTTTACTTCTTGTTCCACAATTTTAAAGTTGTTATACAAATCCATAAGATCTATAGTGTCTATGTCTAGTTTATTCTTCCAGAAAACAACATGCATAGCCCACTCTTCAGGTAAGCTTCTCAGAAATTTTGAGTTTAAATCTTCTTAAGGTATGTCAACCCCAAGAACAGCAAGTTGGCTCACAATTTTCTGTAGCCTTGTAAACATGTGGTCAAGAGATTCATTAATGGTTGATGAGAAATTTTCAAACTGTTGCTTAAGAAGAGTTTTCTGGGTCTTCTTGGTGGCTTCATTCCCTCCATACCTTGCAACAATTGCCTCAAATAATGACTTGGCATCTTTGAATTTGCTGAAGTTTATAAGTTGATCATTTGGAATGGTCATCATCAGCATACTTCTGGCCTTGAGGTCATTCTTCTTCTTTATTCTTTCATCAGCAGTTGTAGGGATAGTTTGAATAGTTGTTATAACCTTACCTTCAACTGTTGATGTAGTGGTTGTGGGTTTGAAAGAGTTTCCTTCTTCAATAATTTCCTAGAGAGTGTAATCCTGCACCTGGAAAAATTGTTCTATTCTTAACCTCCACATTTCAAACTCATTCTGTTTGAGAACTGGCAACTTTGCAGCAACATTTGTTTGAATAGATTTTGTGTCCATTTCTTCTTCTTCTTCTTCTAAATCAAAGATATCAACCTGGAAGCTCTGATACCAACTGAGAGGATCACTAAATTTGATCACACACTGTAAGATGTTGGACCTTTGTAATGTGTATATATGATACTTTGAGTGAATATGATTAAGTATGCGGAATCCACTTAACCACACTTAAAATGATTAGTGGAAATGGAACAGTGATACTTGAGTTTATTTAACAAAGAACAATAAAAGTATTTTACCAAATGATTCAATATTATTCAAGATAATACGAGTGATTTTCTCAGTCACTAGGGTTACAAAAACCTTGAATCTTGTGATTTGTTCTATGTCTATGTGTATGTGTATTTCAGTTAAGTATATCACTTAGTAAGTCATATCTAAGATCTTCCTTTTATAGTCCAAGGAAAGATCTTTTACAATCTACATGACTTATCTAACCACTAGCTCTAGCTTATGACTTATCTTTATTTTAGCTAGATGATGACTTATCTTGTCAGTCATTAAGATACAACATTTATCTAGGAATACACCTCACTTGGAGTGTTCAATTTGATGACTACAAAGAAGATATTATCTAGTGACTATGCACATAATATCTTTGTACACGTATCAGTAGAATAAGTAGTACTTATCTACTTAGCAGCTGTATGAGTCATAGTAGCAGCAGAAACCATCAGCAGAAACATCTATCAGCAGTAACATTTTATCAGCAGGAACATGCTTTGTGCTTTATCAGCAGGAACATGCTTGATGTATTTCCTTGAGCCTTTATGCTGATTCTTCTAATTATTTAATTCCCAACAATTACACATGACGGCGTCAGAAGTGGATCTAGGCAATACGAATTTTATCTTGGCAGCGAGTTGACGGCGTCACAAGCTATAACGTGACGCCGTCAAGGTGTAAAATCTATATATAGTTTTCTAATTTTCATTCATTAAGTGTGGAACTTTTGGAGAGCTTCTTTGTGTAAACCCTAGACGAATTTCCTGTAAAAATAAGGGTTTCAACCCTTGTTCCATCCATGTTCAATTGAAGATAAGTTTTCTAATAATCATTCAATATGTCTATGTGTTGTTTGATTCTATCTTATGCTTGTCTTCTTTTTAACATGCTAGGCTGGGTTTTTATTGTGTTTGCTTAGATGTAATGAAACCTAGATGTTGATTATTGGTTGATGGTTTGTTTATAATTGTTGTGGATGATTGTATTCGATGTTAAGCTTAAGAAAACTAGCAGACTTCCATTTGGTAACTTGCTTGAACGTCTTAAGAAACATGATCGGAGGTGTACTACGATTATATGGTTGTATTTAATGCTATGCGAATTCTAGTGATCCCATGTTAGGAGCTTTTAGTCGGCTCGACATAGGAGTGAAGTAGGAGCTTATATAGTTAGGGAATTTCGTACACGGCCCTACGACTAGTATTAAGGAATATAACCCGTCATCCATGCAGTTGTAACAAGCTAGTCAACCGGTAAAAGATATCTAGGGAGTAGTGAACTCTAAGTAAACACATTTTCTTTTATTATTGTTTACACCACAATTTAGTTTAAGTTTTATTTTATTTTATTTTGATTGCATCTTTAGTAATTGGGTTAGTTGGCTAGCAACTAATTCCGCTCACTCCTTCAAAACCGAGATTTTTACTTGCTTTCTAAAAAAATATAAAAATACAAAAAGAATCATCCCTCACCTTTAGACCTAGTTTAGTAGACTTTTTAATTCTAGCGAACACTATTCCTGAGTTGAACGATCAATCTCCCGGTACTTGTCACTATACTATACTACAACGATCAGGTACACTGTCTGGTGGGGATTGCAAGCTTCTCAAGATCCTTTGAGAGGTAAAACCTTTTGCGAAGGCGCAATCCCACGCATCAAAACATTGATATATATATATATATATATATATATATATATATATATATATATATATATATATATATATATATATATATATATATATATATATATATATATATATATATATATATAGTGTATCTTTATTTTCAGAACCCTGTTAAGTGCGTGAACTGCGAGAACTCCAATTTTGCGTTAGAAAACATGCATGTTCATATAAAACATGTATGTTTTCTTACATACACCTTAATACACATACATGCATAACACACATGTTCATATAAAAACCTGTTAAGTGCAATAGATCAATGCAAAATGTTTTTTATTTTTAGAACCTTGTTAAGTGCGGGAACTGCGAGAATTCCAATTATGTATTAGAAAACATGCATGTTCATATAAAACAAGTATGTTTTCTTACATACACCTTAATACGCAGACATGCGTATTAAGGTGCATATAAGAAAACATACATGTTTTATATGAACATGCATGTTTTCTAATGCATAATTGGAGTTCTCGCAGTTCCCGCACTTAACAGGGTTCTGAAAATAAAGCCCCATATATATATATATATATATATATATATATATATATATATATATATATATATATATATATATATATATATATATATATATATATATATATATATATATGGAAAGGTTAATGTGAGAACTTTATTAAAGTTGTAAAAATGAGAACTATTCTAAAATACCATTAAAACATTGATACATAACCATTTTAGCAAAGATGCACAAAAATATTATATATTAATATAAGTTAACATTAAATCGACTAATAACCAACTCATATATGAGAAACGGATTGGTGTAATTCCAAATTGATTGGTGAATATGAGGAGAGAGAAAAAGTGTTTTTAATACTTGTCAAAATTTAATAGAGTAGGCCTATTTGTAGGTCTATTTAGTAGGCCTAATTATCAATGTTCATTTAAATAATATATATCTATACTAGATTAGACCTTCTCTCTTATTAAATATTTAAGATTTCCTAATAAAAAATTTTGCATTAATTAAAAATTTTGCATTAATTGAACACTAAACATTCCATATTTAACATCACATTCTATGTTTAAAATGAAAAAATATGCATAATTATGGAATATACTGCTTCATTTAATGCAAAAATTTTAATTAAGGTATGTTTAAACACAACCCCATGGGTTGTGGTTAACAAAACCCTAAGGGGTTTTGTTAACCACAACCCATGGGGTTGTGTTTAAACATACCTTAATTAAAAATTTTGCATTAATTGAACACTAAACATTCCATATTTAACATCACATTCTATGTTTAAAATGAAAAAATATGCATAATTATGGAATATACTGCTTCATTTAATGCAAAAATTTTAATTAAGGTATGTTTAAACACAACCCCATGGGTTGTGGTTAACAAAACCCTAAGTAAGGGGTTTTGTTAACCACAACCCATGGGGTTGTGTTTAAACATACCTTAATTAAAAATTTTGCATTAATTGAACACTAAACATTCCATATTTAACATCACATTCTATGTTTAAAATGAAAAAATATGCATAATTATGGAATATACTGCTTCATTTAATGCAAAAATTTTAATTAAGGTATGTTTAAACACAACCCCATGGGTTGTGGTTAACAAAACCCTAAGGGTTTTGTTAACCACAACCCATGGGGTTGTGTTTAAACATACCTTAATTAAAAATTTTGCATTAATTGAACACTAAACATTCCATATTTAACATCACATTCTATGTTTAAAATGAAAAAATATGCATAATTATGGAATATACTGCTTCATTTAATGCAAAAATTTTAATTAAGGTATGTTTAAACACAACCCCATGGGTTGTGGTTAACAAAACCCTAAGTAAGGGGTTTTGTTAACCACAACCCATGGGGTTGTGTTTAAACATACCTTAATTAAAAATTTTGCATTAATTGAACACTAAACATTCTATATTTAACATCACATTCTATGTTTAAAATGAAAAAATATGCATAATTATGGAATATACTGCTTCATTTAATGCAAAAATTTTAATTAAGGTATGTTTAAACACAACCCCATGGGTTGTGGTTAACAAAACCCTAAGTAAGGGGTTTTGTTAACCACAACCCATGGGGTTGTGTTTAAACATACCTTAATTAAAAATTTTGCATTAATTAAACACTAAACATTCCATATTTAACATCACATTCTATGTTTAAAATGAAAAAATATGCATAATTATGGAATATACTGCTTCATTTAATGCAAAAATTTTAATTAAGGTATGTTTAAACACAACCCCATGGGTTGTGGTTAACAAAACCCAGTAAGTAATTACAAATAAAAAAACACTACGTACAACTATTTAAAGCACAAATACAATCATTTAAATCACATACAATTAATACACTAATTAAATCACTCATTCACTAAAATATACAATCATTTTACCACATGATACAATGCAATTAAGCTACTAAGCCAAACATATGAATTTGTAGTCTCATCAATGAATATATTCTATTCACTTTTTGCACTTTATAAAATATCGTTAAGCATTTTATATATTGATTAGTTGTCTGTGACGGACATGCGGACACAATACTAAATATTTGGTGCCGTTAACATTTATTTTATAGTATCCGTCGGCGCAACGCGCGGGTACCCTACTAGTAATTATTATCATGTATATTTTTGGTATTAAATATACGTAAAATAATTAATTGGATATATTTGTCATATTTAATGTTTTTGAGACATTCTATTTATGGAAGGTTTAAAATTTTTAGATTCAACACTTGCTAATTGTGGAATTGTGTAAGATTTAAGAAACATGTAGTGGCAAGATTTGAACATAAGTCTCTTAGATGAAAGCGAAGTATTCCCACTACTAGACTACAATGGACTTTTGTTAATTAATTGCACAACCAAATATATATAAATAAACAACATTTATTGTACAACCAAATATATATAATACTATACAAGTTTGTGATTGTTTACACGAGCCTTACAAATTTGTTATTTATTTATTTATTTATTTATTTATTTATTTATGTTGGTTCTTTTAATAAGTAACATCAAACACTTCTTTTTTTATTTTATTTTTTATTTTATCATTTAAATCTTACTTATTCAAAAAGAAAAACTCAAATTCAATTCAATTCGCCTCCGAGCAAACATTCGGCGGCAAATACCTATAATAAAATCGTTAAACAACATTCACTTTCGAAACCGTTGCTTTGCGCAGGTACCATGCTAGTACGTAATTATATGTTTAAATAGGATATATACGTAGTTATTAGTCTTTATAGGGATATATACGCAATTGGCCATAAAGAGAAAATCGTAAGTTTTATTAAAGTATTGAAAAATTTTAAATAGGCCTTTATTGACAAAATCGCTTTAGGCCTCACCAAACCTTGAGACGGCCTGCGTACGTATATGCAAGGGCGTACTAGCTAGTAAGGTGTATTCATCGTGAGACTAAAAAAAATACTGCAAGTGACACAAATTGAAATACATCACTAAACAGTTGTGTACAAGCATTTGCAGGTGGGTATAACAATACAAACACAAACGCAAATAAACAAGTTAAGAAGCACAAACACAACAACATTGTAATACTACAATTATTATAACATCATTCTAGTACAACAATGAAAACCACCTAAACATAACATGCACTCGTTTAACAGAGTTGATAACATGCACAGAATCTAACTAAGATAGAACCACTACTCGAACTTCCTCAAGATCACAGCGATATAAATTCCTCTCTTGACAGCATAACAGACCTTGAAACCTGCATCTGTTAGTTTGGAGTTGCAAAATTCAAAGCCTCATCCTCTTCACGTCATTCTCAGGTACACTGGCGTCATTTCCATTAGTCCCAGCTTGAACCTGCAAAAGTAATTACACGGGCGATATTGGCTATGTCAGCTATCTTCATTCAATTATTTCTGAAAGCTCTACCTATAAAAAGGTGTATAACAGTATATTTCACATAAAGAAGTTCATTTTGTTACAATGTGCTGATTCAGAGTTTATTCATAGAGCATTTATATATTGGTAAAGGATATACAAATTATAAAGGATTGTAGAAGAGGACATCATACATTTTCATCAGGGACAACTGCATATCTGTCAGATGGTAATACTGAAAGTTTCCCTGCCAAAACAACCAACGTTAAGAGTCCCCGTGAGAAAAATGGCACCTTTAAACTTATATTTATGGTGTACATTCAGTTAAAGATTTTAAATGTAAGCTCGTATAATTAGGAAATATATGGACAAGAAGTAGCAATATAGAGTACCTGAGGATGGGTCTGTGCTTGAGGAGTCTAGATGTTGTCCACTAGATCCATCCATGCTCAAAACTTCAATTATCTTGGGAATGTTTCTGCAAGTGTTACATGTATGACAAGTTAAACGACGAGCAGTTCAAATATTGTCCGTGAAGTCATGCAGTTTCTATTGTAATTTAAATTGTTTATTATGCTGTTTTTATTAAGGTTCTACAAGTATGTCTATTAAAGTAACTGGTCTGTCGGGCTTAATCTTGTGCTGACTGTTATTAGAGGTTTATTACAGAATTGCGCGTCTTTTAGACTGATGAATTTAAGACGTTTGGATCTTTACTTATTTGTACTCATTTACCTTAGAAACAATCATTTTAGCTCATGTTGGGTTAAACTGAGAATTTTGACATACAATTCATGACTGTCATAATTTTAAACCGTTTGACCCATTCAATCTGTTCCTTCATTTGATTATACTGATGTAACCCATTTGAACAGTTGGGAGATAAAACATTACTAAAATTGACCCATTGATAAGTAAATGGGTCAAAATTGCCACCTCTAGCCTTTTTTGTCACAATAAAAATCATACGTATATAAATGTACCTGTCAATAGCCTCCCCCCTGTGCCCAAGCTGCCCATTTGTACCTCGACCCCAGGAAAATACATTATGGGTTTCAGTAACAGCAAGTGTGTGCCTCCATCCACACGAAATCTGAACTACTTTCTGTCAACAGGTAAGAACATACAAGTTAAACTTAATATAGGTAAATAATTAGTGCATGAAGTGATGAAACCATCATTTCTATCTCCTAGACATGCAAGAAAGCAACGTCACAGTGAAAAATGATGTGCCTGCTCATCTGGAAATCTGACTTCCATCGGAGAGCAATGATCCTGATTGTCCCCAACACCAATCTGCCCAAACTGTTCAGAAACAAAATTTTAGGTTGTTTAAAAAAAAAAAAAAAAAAAAAAAAAAAAAAAAAAAAATACAGACGTTGCTAATATACTTGGCATACTTACCTTATTCCATCCCCATCCGTAAAGTTTTCCATCTGATGTTAAAGCCATAGTGTGCCTCCAGCCACCCGAGATCTATTTTATTAAAACGCCACATTGTAAATATACAAAAAGTACAATGATTATCAATAAGAACGACATTCGCACACGAAAACCATCATATTACTTAAATGCTAATACCATAGTGTGCCTCTTACCACCCAGTATACGGGTTAACAACATGCAACAATCTCAGGATGTAGGCTAGATCATATTAACTCCTTCCTATAGATAGGGGTACTGAGGTAGTGCAAAAATAAACATTTCTATCCAACTGAACTCCTATTCAATTTGCTCAATATTTTACCCTTTTCTCAGTCGAACTGTGTTCGGATTTGTGCCATGTATTACAAAGAAGGCATAAATGGAGTTCTGAATAATGCATGATAAAAATTCGAAACAATTTGCGTGTCAATTAGTCAATATGATTTCATAGATATCAATATTTCTTGTACACTTTAGATGAGCTATAGTTTCATGCTAATGATCAGTAGAATCTCAAACCAAAACTTTGAAATCAGTACAGAAGATCTTCATCACTTATTTTTCTAGAACATAAAAATGTCAAACGGGAAATAACAATATAAAACAAACAAGAGTACCTGTGAAATAAATTGCCCATTCAAAGCTTCGAGTTTACAAGGAACAAGGTGGTCCCTAAAATCCCCATGTCCTAGTTGACCATATTTGCTCCAACCGTATGTATATAGATCACCAGAAGAAGAAACAGAGATTGTATGCCTCCAACCACATGCAACTTGTACCATCTTCTCCCCCTGTAACTTCCATTATTAATAACAAGACCAAATCTCTATTGATGCATTCAGTTCATTGCACATTCAGAATTCAACTTGATACAGTTAACATATCAGTTTTCTGTAACATATGATTCCCAAAAAAAGTTGAGTTTTTAGTAATAAATGATATACCAAAAGGCGACATACACTGATAATTGAAACTTTCTCTGGAATGTTGCGATCTTTTCTGTCACCTAAGCCTAAATTACCATATCGACCCCAGCCCCAGCCATAAAGGTCACCATCTTCAGTTATAGCTACAGTATGCTCAGCACCAGCAGCAACCATTTTGACAGTTATACCCTGATAAAAGCACATTAAATTCAAGGTAACTGAGAAAAATATCACGCGTCATGTAGTTTACAAAAGCATGCCCACTTGAAACAATCTTTTCAGTAATTATCTAATTGTCATGATAAGAAGAATCGTTCACCTGAAAAGCTTCAATCTTCTGTGGAACGAGAGCGTCCTCAATGGTGCCTAAGCCAAGTTGCCCATTTTGATTTCGGCCCCAACTATATGGAAGTTAAATATAAGTTCAGAATATAGTGAAGTGACACTGAAACCAAAAATCGATAAGCATGCATGCAATGCAAGAATCATCCTATCAGGAGATATAATATTTAAGTGAAAGAACTCAAAGAAAGAGTAGGAAGATTTTTTGATACATTTCATTCTTTGATTAACGATAACATATAACTCCAAATTCTATATATATACATACGAAAATACATCAACTGATGTACACTAGTAGTAGTCAAATCAATTGAAGATTGATAGAGTTGCTTCAATGTTAATAACAGATCAGTCTTTTCCTCTTTAATTTTTGTTTTTTACACTTTCTTGGTTTTAGGAGGATAAGGGTTGCCCTATAATTTCTACTTTCTTGTTTTCGTGGGTTGTATATTTTCACTGGATAATGATCTAATGGTCAACTTTAGGAGTCTGAGTTTGTTTAACCTTCCTACATAAACTTTGGCCCAAACTATTCAGTTGTGCAATCACATGTACATAAATGTATACTTATGTGTGATAATGTAATTTGTGTTATCTTCCATGAAAAACGTACATAAATATTCATAATTATGCAGGCTTACCTGAAAAAGTAATATAACAAAACAACATATGACATTCCTAGTTAACATTTATTTCATCACAGCGAAACGGAACATGCTAATTGCTAAGACGTAAGAACCATATGCAAGAACACAAATACTAAGGACAACAAGTGCAACGTAGTCCTATCAAACTGAGATTTGTGAAGCTAGTGGCATGATATTCAAACATACGTAGGAAAACTAAAAGCAGATACAAACCTTTGCACCTCGCCTTCCATGGTCACTGCCAAACAATGACTATCTCCACAAGCAATTTGCCTTATGCGTAGGCCCTGTAACGCTTTTATTGGCTGAGGAATAAAACAATCAGTAGAGTTGCCATGGCCTAGCCTCCCAAAATCCCCCCTGAAACCATTAAGGGAAAAGAGATTTAAGCATTTTTTACAGCACTAAAATTTATAGCACAATAACCTAACAATACAATGTGCAAATAAAGCAATAAAGCAGATGTAACAAGGTACTAAACTAATCTAGAACCGTTGATGTACCACGTTTTCCATCTTACAGTATTTCCAAAATTACCCCTAATTGTTTGTATTTCACCAAGAAAGGTGCATATATGCTTTTAGTTTTCAAATAGACGAGAACATACCAACCCCAACTGTATACTTGCATTTGCGATTCTGAAAATGCAATTGTATGATCAGCTCCACAAGTAAGAGATGCTATTTCTTGCCCATCCAAGGCACTTAACTGAGTAGGTGCCGACCTATCTTCAGCATCCCCGTGACCTAGTTGTCCATCCTCTCCCCTTCCCCATGAACAAACAACATTTCCAGCTGATACAATAACCAAAGTATGCCTTCATAAGTTTAGTGAAAATAGTGGCAATATCATAAAATAAGCCCACACAAGTAATTGGTTAAGCTTATAAGCTTAGGCTTATGAGCTTATATGAGGGGTTTTTGATAAGCCCAAAAATTATGGCTTATCTAAGGATGGATGGGCTTATTTAAGAGGTGTCATAGCAAAAGACTTTTATACCCCTTATAACAACTGCAACTTTTTATATACATGTACTTTTTGGTCATTTTACCTCTTTAGCTATAATAAGTTAACCCAAACACTAAGTATGGGTTTAGGTGCTTGCTATTTATAAGCCAAAATGTGCTTATAAAATATAAACTTAGACAAACACCCCCTAAACTAAAGTCAACTTAAACAAGACTACTATATAATAAGTAATACATATACACAATGTGCAGATACTAAAAAAAACACAATAATAATATAGTTTCTTACATAAAAGAGCAACCGAGTGACTAGCACCAGCAGATATCAAAATCACTTCATAAATCGGTTCCCTACTGATTGCACCTTCACTCGCACTAACTATTTCTTTCATTTGAAGTTACTGGTGTGTGTTTATTTCTCAGTGTGTGAGTGTGTCTGTCTGTTAAGTGTATGTTTAAATAGCAGAAGAGAAGTATTGAATTGTGGGGTAGGAGTTAATGTATGTGGAAGAAGGTAGTTTAAGAGGAACATGGAAAGGACAAATAACACTGAATTATTTCACTATTTTTGTCAAAATTTACAACAAGTACGTTCTCTCTGTCTCTTTAAAAATGTTGAACTATCATTTTCAATCTTTATGTATCCATCTTCAAATGTACGGTTACTTTAGGATGATTAATTGTAACACAGCCTACTTTTTTCTATCGGGCAATATTACATCCATCTTTGTAAGTTCTAAACAAAATTAACTTTCTTTTTATTGTGAAATTTAATGTATGTGGAAGAAGGTAGTTTAAGAGGAACATGGAAAGGACAAATAACACTGAATTATTTCACTATTTTTGTCAAAATTTACAACAAGTACGTTCTCTCTGTCTCTTTAAAAATGTTAACTATCAGTTTCAATCTTTATGTATCCATCTTCAAATGTACAGTTACTTTAGGATGATTAATTGTAACACAGCCTACTTTTTTCTATCGGGCAATATACATCCATCTTTGTAAGTTCTAAACAAAATTAACTTTCTTTTTATTGTGAAATTTCATGGTTGATATAAAATAAATGCACATTAATAAACATGTCAGAAAGTACTTAAGGAGATGACAACATTTAAAGAACCAAATATATTTTTTAAGAGCTTTGAGCAGCAGAAAAGAAAGTGGTTGGGTAAGCTAATGGCATTAAAGTTCATTTTGAAGATACCGACATTAGGAAATGATATGTCATGATGAAAATTCATATCTGTTATATTTAATAGGGATAAGTAGAACAAGTGAGATACAGGAAAGAGATTAAAATAATTATTTCAGGTTGTTATCACAAAAATTCAGTGTTTTTCCTTTAGCTTTACGGTTAGCTTTAGAACAATTCACCCCTAGGTTTAACCTTGCAGAAAATAACCGTATGTGCAGTTTGTTTGCTACACGAATTATTTTCCTAAAAGAAAATACATACAGTATATGACAAGAAAATGTTAGGCATATGCCCCTAAATATAATAACTAAACATATACATCCAGTTTCTCACGGGTATATTCTTTGAGGCTAGCTTGTTCATTCAAGTATAACATAACCATAAAACAAGAAACTGAATCACATAATTCTTGTACCAGATGAAGATTTATAGTAAACACAAGAGTTAACTTTATGCTGATTAGTTTTCTACGACTCATATAAAATGGTATACCTTATTGCCCAGCCCCAGACAACTTACATGTCTAGCATAAGAAAGTGTCATGACAAAGGGTACACGTTTAACGTGTCCTGTACCACCCTTATGGTACTAATGGCTCCATCTTATGACTAGTTATTGAGGAAGACATGCACTCATTCATTTGATAACTAAAAAGCAATGTTGCATCCAACTCAATTACGTAGTTAGTCAGGGAGTTTATCATCATCTGGATAAACGTTGGTATCAGGCTCGGGTTATAAAATTGTGTTACTTACTTACTCGGATCACTTTTCTGCTACCCAAAACATATAGAGTCAACAAGACACCCTAAAATTCCTAGAAAATAACAGCCTCAAACTTACAATCCTTAAGAATGAAAAATAAATAAATAAATAAATAAATAAATAATAAATAAATAAATAAAATAAAATAAAAAATAAAAAAAAGCGTAAGGCGCGCTTAGTGATCTCATCTTCCATGTCTATTCCCTAAACAAAACCAAGAAAATAACAGCCTCAAACTTACAATCCTTAAGAATACACAAAAATAAAAAATAAAAATCCATAAGGCGCACTTAGTGATCCATCTTCCATGTCTATTCCCTAAACAAAACCAAGAAACCCGAAGCCCGAATAATTCCGTACAACAACACCTCAACCTAAGTCTCCTAAATATATAATTCACCCCCAATTTCAGGACCCAATATTGATTTCCACACAATTCTACACTAAACTCAACTAAAACACCTCTAACAAATCATTTAAAACAAAAGTAGACAAATGTCAAGCTACTAAACATAATCCCAAAAAAGACCCTTACATAAAAGAGCAGCAGAGTGACTAGCACCAGCAGATATCAAAATCACTTGACGAACAATTGGTGCGGTTGTTTCACTGTCAGCTGCAGTAACTATTTCTTCCATTTTTTTTGTTTTTTAACTTACTCTGTGTGTGTGTTTTTTTTAGTGTGTGAGAAATGATGGTAAATAGAAGTAGTAATGAATTTGAGGAGGGAGGTAGGACAGGAGGGAGTTAATGTTTGGAAGATGGTACTAGTTTTGTTTGAGGACAGGACAAAAGACATTGTATTATGTGGCTCTCTTTGTCAACTATGTTGGGTGTTTTCTCTCTCTTTTATAACGTTTAACAATCATTTTCATCTTTTGCAATAGTATATCTCGGAGAAAATTCGGCCGACTCGTCCGGATCTAGCCTAAAAAAAAGAGAAAATTTTAAATAGTACTAGTATTTTACGCAATTGAGCGTCCCACGAATTTTCGAAAATGAACTTTTAAATATTATCTGTTATAGAGTAAGGATCAAATGAGAAATAAAAGTAAAATGAAAAGAATGAGAAGTAATCACAGCTGCACATTTCAGATGCACCTACAAAATAAGATGCATCTCTTATGAAATTTTCTTTCTTTATTTGAAATATGTGGCTACAAACATTTCTCATTCTTCTTATTTAATTTTCTCTTTTTAGTGAATCCATTCTCATCCGTTATATTGATTAGTAGATCACTTTTTAACTATACACGTATATAGTTCTTTTTGTCAACTATGTTGGATATTTTATCTCTCTTTTGTAACGTTAACAATCATTTTCACATTTTGCAATAGTATATTTCGGAGAAAATTTAGCCGTGTCACCCGACTTACATTCACAATCTAACCTTAAAAGAAACTCATTTTCTTAAATAGTTTAGGACGACCGGGCGATTAAGCAACCATATTATATGCTTGATTAGTGTTTTATATTTTAAAACAAAAAAGTACATGTATTTAAAAAAAAAATACTAAGCGATTTGGTTTTTATGGACGCCTTAAATTTTATCTTTTAGTGAAAAAGAGTGGCACACTTGTCAAGCGTATAAGTTGGTTGCCCAATCCGTCTGGGCTATTTTAAAAAATGAGTTTCATTTATTTTGCTAGATTGTGAACATAAGTTGTACGACTGAGCTACCTTTGAAATTTTCTCTATATATTTTAGAGTAAATTGCATAAATCGTCCCTAAGGTTTGGTCAAATTACAGGTTTTGTCCTAAATAGTTTGAAAGTGCATAGATCGTCCCTAAAACAAACCTTTATTCAAAATTTGGTCCCTAGTTTTAACCGACGTTAAGTGAATTCTGTTAGAAGTTACACGTTAGCTCTTTTGACCAACAACTGTTGCAACGTTCATCCTTTAAACTAACACGTCTTTTATAATTAAAAGAAAAATGTTAATTTAAAGTTTTTCGATTTTTTATATACGTTTTTATAAAAACATAAACGTTTTTATATGCTTTTATATATGTTCTTAGATAATTTTTAATTTTTTATATAAGTTTTTGTATATATTCTTATATGCTTTTTATACATTTTTATACAAGTTTTATACCCTTTTATATATGTTTTTGTATATGCTTTTATACACGTTCTTATATAGGTTTTTGTATATATTCATATATATTTTTTATACATTTTTATACACGCTTTTATATCCTTTTTTATATATGTTCTTATATACTTTTTATACGATTTTATATACAAAAACGTATAAAAAGTATATAATCACATATATAAAAAGATATACAAAAAATTATATAAAACGTATAAAAAGTATATAAGAATGTATAAAAAAAAGTGTATATATGAACATGTATAAAAACGTATACAAAAAAGTATATAAGAATGTATAAAAAGTACATAAGAATGTATAAAAAAAATGTAAGAATACATATAAAAATGTATAAAAGCGTATATAAAAACGTATAAAAAATATATAAGAATGTATACAAAAACATATATAGGAACATGTATAAAAACGTATATAAAAACGTATACAAAAACGTATATAAAAGGGTATAAAAACTTATATAAAAACATATACGTATATAAAAACTGTTGGGTCACTGAATTCCTCAAACTTCCTCTAACTAGGATTTGAACATAAAATAACCTAAGTGTTTAATATCCGTAAACACTAACAAGTCACTGAGTGAACAGTTGCTCAGTGAGTCATCTTCAGGATGCTTAAAATGAGCCTAAGATGAAAGGTTCCCCATTCAGTGAGGCGGAACTCAGTGAGTGGCATCTAAGCCAAAAAAGAAGGTGATGGGTTCAGTGAGGATGACAATAACTCATTGAACCCCTAGGACTCCTCAACAACTATTGGTGTACTGAAGATTGAAGACCTGAAGACTGAAGAATGGGCGGGACAAAGCGAGAAACGTTTGAAACTATGAATGGGTGTCCCTATCAACCTGAAGTCAAACTTTCCCTGAAAGGCATAAAGTCAGGATGGTGTCATCATTGTGCATCAGAAAGGCACATTGTCTTTTACCCAATATAGTTCATTATAACAGAGACAAAATATGTAAGTATTTTGTCTCTACTAGCTTAGGTCATCAATTGTCTTTATCAATAATGTTATAATTTACTTGTGTATAAATAGGTAGCATAAGTGAGGAGTAAAGGTTGACAAGTTTATGCAATTAATGCTTAGACATTCACATACAACTTTTACTTCTCCAAAGAACAACACAGTCCCTGAGATAGCTCAGTAGGACCTTTAGTTGTCACTCAAACATTGTTTGGGTTTAGAGAGGAGTCATACCATACTTGTCATTTCAATCCCAAGTGTTATTCCGCAAACACTTGGGTATAATTCTTTGATTAACTTCTAATAAGAATTAAACGTTGAAAATATTGTGTCTCTTATCTTTACGTTTTATTTGTTGTTAATCAATTACATCTTTGTTCAAAGTCATGGAACTTGGTTAGTTTAACTCATTAGTTACTATTAACCAAGTAAACGGGACCGACAAGTGGTATCAGAGCCTTTGATTTGTAAAATTTTTCAAAATTTGTTTATCAAAACTAAAGAGTGCTCAAAGTTTTTAAAATCAAGATCCTACCATGGCTGACATTGATGTTCCCCAACTTGTCGATAAAAAGGGTGGAAGCTATTCTGCTACTGTCCCTAGACTTGAGGTTGGTAAATTCAACAAGTGGAAAAAGCGCATGTTTTGCTACTTGACTGGGATGGAACCATATTACATTAAGCTTATTAATGATGGTCCATATGTCCCTAAAACTGCTCAAGGTTTAATCAAACCTGAAGCTCAGTGGACCCAAGATGAGAGGAGGGTGGTCAATCAAGACCAACGCCTGAAAAGCATCATTATATCTTGTCTTCCTAGCGATATAATGGAATCAGTCATTAACTGTCCTACTTCCAAGCAGACATGGACTGACTTGGTTCATAGCTATGAAGGCCCCTTAGATAGCAAGGAAAACAGGATCATGAACCTGAAACTTGAGTACAATACTTTCAGGGCCAAAGACTCTGAAAGTCTCTCAGAGACCTACACCCGATATAAGACCCTCCTCAATGAACTGACCAATGATGGTGTCACCCTGTCTAAGCATGAAATCAATGTTGGCTTTGTCAACAGTCTCCCTGAGAAGTGGTTAAACTTCTCTCAGGGTCTGAGAAATGCAAATCACCTTCAGAATCTTGAGCTTCTGGAGATCTATGGTAAATTTCTCTATGAGGATAACCTAATCTCAAGGATATACCCTGACTCCAAAAAGGCTCAAGAGACTAAAAAGACCCTGACCTCCTCACCCATATCCACTGCTTTCTATTCCAATGGTGTTGTGCAAGATTTTCAAGATGGATCTGATGATGAGGTTGATGTAAGAACTAGTGAGGAGTACCTGAATGATTTACAATTAGAATTTCATGAATGGGCACTCCTTGCAAACTCAAAAAGGTTTATTAAAAGAAACAAAAACTTTTCAAAGTCATGGAACTTGGTTAGTTTAACTCATTAGTTACTATTAACCAAGTACCTTAATGATTTACATCCTTGGGAGAATGTGGTTGATAGACAGATGGGGTGAGGTCAGAACTAGGTGCAGCTCCCTGAAGTTGTTTCAGAGGAGGAAGTGGTGCTTGGGATTCAGACTTAGATTCAGTGATGGACTCAGTATGACTGGATTCATCAGTGACTCCTAGCATTTCCTTAATGGCCTGACTTTCAGGCTCCAAAATTCTTCTAGTGTTGAAATTTGGCATTTTACTATCAGGATTGACTCTTTCAATCCAATCACTGGGTTTTGGTGCTAGTTCTATGCTAGAGAGTTTGTTAGCTGATAGAAAGGTTGTTGCATGATTACTCTCCCCAGATACTTCAATGGGTTGGTCTTCACCCAGTCCAACCTTTTTGGAACTGGGTGTGAAACTCAATGTGTCAAAGAGTTTAGGGTTCTTTTGAGTCCAACTCCAAATGACAACCTTTTCTTTCTTAAGTTCTTCCTGAAGAGCTTGATTTTGTTTTACAAGTTCAGAGTTTTGAATTTGAAGTGTAACGTTTTCAAGTTTGGCTTGTTTTAAAGCAAGAAGTTCATCTCTACATTGATTTAGCTCAAAACTCAATTTGTTGTATTTTGAAAATAAATTTAATCTCTACTCTTCAGCATACTTAAGATCAACATTCATATAATCTAAGTAGGATTTCCAATCAGAATCATCATCCATTGAAAGTAAGATGTTTACCTTTCTCATGGTGATGCTCACCCACTCTCCATTTCTTGCATAATTCTTTCCCACAGCCAGTTTGTTGTCTTCTGAGAGCGCCATCAGGGCACTGACATGAACTTCTTCATTATTAGAGGACACATCTTCCTCGTCCCAATCAAAGGTTTCGGCAACTAGTCCTTTGTTCTTAGCCTGAGCAAGTTTAGGAGCCTGAGGTGACTGAGTGACTGAGGAGGCTGATTCAAGAAGAGCAAGTTTGGCCTTGGCCTTTCTATATTTAGCTTCAAAATCTTATTTTGAGGAATTTTTTCAATCTTGTTTTGAAAGTTTGACTAGATTGAAGCATTTTGGTTGAAACTTGCTAGTTCCTAAAAAAGAGTTGTTTCCTAGGAATTTGTAAGATGGTTCTGAGGTTGTTTTTGAAAAACAGTCTTTTGCAAAATGACCATTTTTACCACATTTAGAATATTCAGTGTTGTCATTTGCTTTTGTGTTTGAAAATATTGTGTCTTTTATCTTTACGTTTTATTTGTTTTTAATCAATTACATCTTTGTTCAAAGTCATGAAACTTGGTTAGTTTAACTCATTAGTTACTATTAACCAAGTAAACGGGACCAACAAAAATGTATACATATATAAAACTGTATACAAAAACGTATATAAAAGGGTATAAAAACTTATATAAAAACGTATATCTTTTTATTAAACCGTATATAAAGAATCGAAAACTTTAAATAAACCGAAATTTTTTAATTATAAACAACTGTTAGTTTAAAGGATGAAGGCTGCAACAGTTGTTGGCCAAAAGGGCTAGCGTGTAACTTATAACGGAATCCACTTTAACGTCGGTTAAAGCCAGGGACCAAAATTTGCAAAAAGGTTTGTTTGAGGGATGATTTATGTACTTTCAAACTATTTAGGACAAAACCTATAATTTGGCCAAACCTTAAGGACGATTTCTGTAATTTACTATATATTTTACTATAATGTGCGAATGTGGGATTATTAATTAGAAGGAAACAACTTTGTTTCTCTTTTGCTTTGCCTTGGTCTTTGCTAGTTTCCTTTTAGGCTTTAGGCGTTTGGGTGGCCTCTCTTGTTCCTTTTGCTTTATCTTAGCTTTAGGCCCTTTTGTGTGACCCTACTTTGTTCTTTGCTGCTTTCTTTGGCCTTGGTCTTGTTTGCCTTTCGCCCCCTGTTCTTTGCTTGCATTTATCTTGGTGCTTTTGTTCTTGTTTGCTTTGCTCATGTCCACATGTCTCTTTAGCACATTAGCTGTTCCTTCTTCGAGGTTTCTTGCAGTGTTTGTTTATTTTTCTTTTTTTTTGGTTTCCTACCTTGCTGCTCTGTTTGTTCGTTTGCTTGTTTTCTTGCATTTCTTGTTTATGTTTTTCCTGTGCCATTTGCTTTTTCTATGCCTTTAGTTTGTAGTTGGCTATATGCTATGTGCTTTTTGCTTGTTTTCCCTTTTGTTTTTTGTTTGATTATCCTTGTTATTGCTCTCGTGCTCTCTTACACCTTCCTTTGGGCACTCTCATCGCGCACACGTGCCGGAGGTCTTCCTAAAAGTAGTCTCTTTACTCACAGGTTTATCTTGATAAAGGTAGGATATGTCTACATTCTACTTCTCTCTTACCCTGCTTCAGCGGGATTGGGTATGTTGTTGTTATTATTGAACTTTTTTTCTCTTTTGGTAAGTAGCTTTAGGTATTAGGTATAAACTACTTCTTTCGTTCTAAAATTGTAGTTCCTTCCCTTTTTTTTCGGAGATGTTTTAAAATAGTCTTTTACTTCTTGAGTCAGCTAATAAAAAAGAATTTAATGGGTGAATATGATATTTGATTGGTTAAAAATGTAGTGGTCTCACTTTTTGTAACTGTGTGTGTTTTGTCTTAGTGCAATAGTTTTAGGATTGAGGGAGTAATTAAATATTGCAAGAGATTGCACTTTATGTCCTAGTTCATTAGTCCATCTTTCTATTTTGGTTTGTCTCAAAACACTTATTTATTTTGATATTTAGCCAATTAAAAGAGACTTTAATTAATAGAGATAATATTTGATTTATAAAAGTTATAGTTAGTGGAAATTTTTTAAACTACGTATTATTTGAAAATGTACTAATAAATTGCAACGGAATAATTTTATAAAAGCATAAAGTGTGATTCTAAATCTTTTTCGATGTAACATTATTTCATTTCACTATTGTCATAAGAAGAGTTGTAACATCTCATAATTTAAACAATATAATACAAGTCTAATAATATGATACGCAATCTTTTAATGATTGACTTAAACTATTTATTTCTTGCGTATACATAATTAAGTGAAATCTTTTAATATCAAGTTTGATGTCTAAACCTAAAACTATTATGACACATGTAATCATTAATGTATGGAGATATAGATTGTTTATGAACTTAGATAAATGAGTAAATTACATGTTTGGTCCCTGTGGTTTGTTCAAAATAACAATTTTCGTCCCTCAAAGTTTAAAGTTGCATTGGTAGTCCCTAAGTATATAAACAAATAACACACATGGTCCCTATAGGTGAAATTTTCGCCTCCAAAGAATAACATGAATGGTCCCTATAGGGACCAGGTGTGTTATTTGTTTACATACTTAGGGACTACCAATGCAACTTTAAACTTCGAGGGACGAAAGTTGTTATTTTAGACAAACCACAGGGATCAACCATGTAATTTACTCTAGATAAATCTATTTGTTCCTAAAAAATGATAAAAAGAAACGGTTAGGGTATGGACTTAGATGAAAATCTTGTCATTCATGAAAATAGATGAAGAAAATAAGTTAGTGCATGTAACTAGATAGATGTCTTATCATTCAATAAAAAATGATGAAGGATTTGTGTATCAATTTGGCAAAATGTCTTGCCACTCTGTATTCGACAAAGAAATATTAATTGTAATAATTTGGATCAAAGCCTTATCATTATTAGAAAATGCGAAAATTTGTGTGTGATTTTAGCATAATTATGTAAGTAAGATTGTTCATAAAGTTTGGTAAAAGTTTTGTCATTCAATGAATAGAAATATGTAATGGGTAAATGGATAAATGTGTTGGCATTTCTTTGAAATGATGAAGTGTTTTCGTAAGAACTCGTATAAGAACATCATCATTGCCTTGGAAATCAAATAGATGTAGTTGTATATGATTCTAGTCAAAATGTTGTGAAGAAAATGCATATAACTGGATTTAATTAGATTGGTCCCTTGTCATTTTGGAATGATTAAGAGTTTGTGTATGAAATTTGGTAAAGTCTTATCATTGCCTTGCATATGGTTCCGGTAAAATTCATTGAAGTTAATGATGACTACACTCATGCACCATGAAGTTTTGCTAGTATAAATATAACACAATAGGAGTTGGTTTTCTATTAATTACCACATTCAATTTGCACTAAAATTTATAATAAAACACGTAAATGTTATATAACAACGAGCCTAGTAGCACAATAAGAACAATAAACAAGGAAATATAAGAGAGTATGAAAGGGAAATATATAACTTGTTATTGGTGTATCTTCACATTACATTAGGTGCCTCTATTTATAGGGATCTTAACATGAATAGTATTAAGAACAATATTAGATGTTACAATACCAATCATAAAGATGGAGGTTACTAGTTATGGGATATGAATGTGATGATGAATGTGTACAATCATTATAATAAATATTCATAACATTCTCCCTTGATTGTACATCATTCAAAATACGCTTTGGATACCGCCTCATTAAAAACCTTGCTAGGAAAAAACCCAGTGGGAGAAAAACCATAGATAAGGGAAAAAGAGTGCAGTGCATATCACTCCCCCTCATAATCACTTTACTTGAGCTCACTGAAACGCCGCATTCCGATACCATATACCAATTTCTTAAATGTTGAGGTAGAGAGTGCCTTGGTAAATAAATATGCTAGATTGTCGCTTGAACGAATATTTTGAACAATAATATCGCCATTCTTTTTTAAGTCACGAGTAAAAAAGAACTTCAGTGAAATGTGTTTGGTTCTGTCACCTTTAATAAACCCTTCCTTCAGTTGAGCAATGCAAGTTGCGTTGTCCTCATGTAAAATTGTTGGTCCCTCATTTTTGGCATAAATACCACAACATTCACAAATATATAGTATAACATTTCTTAACCAAACACATTCTCGGCTTGCTTCATGGATGGCCAAAATTTCTGCATGATTAGTTGAAGTGGATGCGATTGTTTACTTTACAGAATGCCATGAAATTACAGTACTGCCATGTGTGAATACATAACCAATTTGAGACCGACCAATAGAAGGGTCAGACCTATATCCTTCATCTACATATCCAACTAAATCTGTTTTGGATGAGTGAGTAAAATATAAGCCCATGTCTTTTGTACCTTGAAGATATCCCCCTTGGATGTCCATTTGAGGATTATTCCTGGTTAAAACCTTACTAGACAAAACCCTGTGGGGACAAAACCGCGGTCAAGGGAAAAAGAGTGCAACGTGTATCTTCTCTCCCCTTGATGATCACATCACCTAAGCTCATTAAATTAGTGAAATGCACCTTGAAGTGTCTTGATAGAATCACATGAATAGATATTCTCTACAGTTTATTCGCATATCCATTTTAAGGATTAACATACGTCATACATCTCATTCAAGTATGTAATCATACTTCACAAGTTATTAATTGCCAACAAATTGAAAGTGAAAGATATATTATATCGTGTATGACCACTAGCGAGAACTTTAATAATTTCATATGCATTTTCGTATCACACTTTTAAATCAATTTGTGATCATCATCTTTATAAATCAAGGGGGTCTTTTCAACATCATATGACATCATAGCGCGAAAGTTGTTTATGCATATAAAGATATAACTTTGTCTTTAGTTTTCATGATGTACATAGTTTTCATCTTTAAGATTAATTCCAGAACTAAGACAAACTTTGCCGTTTGTTTCAAATTCAAGTTCTATGCATTCAATCGCCTTCATAATCATAAGATCAAATTGTATGAAACTTAAAATATATTCAAATCTAGATCTCTTCTAAAGTTTCATAGAAAAACAAAATCCTTTATTTGGCACATTACTATACACTAAGGAGATTATAACACATATGCTCAAAGCGTGATTAATTCAATACAATCAAGTAGTATTCTCAAGAAATTTTCTTATATGCTTTAAGCATTAAACATCACTAGCATGCTTCATGCATTTTATATCCAATAATAAAATATCAATATCACATGAGCTCTATCCATTTATCTTTTAGACGTACATCAATTACTTAGTATATTGCCAGACTTATACAATATTAGAATACGTTATTGGATCCACCACATGTGAACAAATATCTGCATGATCATTTCTAAGTCTTTGAGAAAATATATGTGTGCCATCACTTGTCACTTATGCATAATTAAATTTCGATTTCTCATAAATGCCAATGTATATCCAATAATTTTACACATTTATATGTACGGACTTCAAGTCCCAGTAACCATGTCTCGTCACAAGAGACTTCATTCTTTAATTACTTCTTTGCATCTTTACATCTTTTGGCTACTAATTTATACATCTGCACTTCATGCAGGTATGCTTCCATGATCCTTACTATGATTATAGCGCTATCTTATTTATTTATATAATCATTACAGTGCACATTATCGAATTAATAGCACTATCGAAGTTGATTCATTACTTTTCGATTCCACACTTTACTAGACATTGAAATATATCATTTATTGAGATCTCATACTTTTTCAAGTACTCGGGGTTTTATCAGTTACCTTCATGTCTAGTGTCTCTTTAGGAGATTATTATGGGGTCTTTATTTCCTCAATTAGACCATCTTAATTTTCTTGCTCCATTTTATCTATTCATTCGAGGAATTTTATTTGGAATCTATTAGTCTATCACGTAGCAGACGTGCCATATACTTACTACCAATCATTGGTTTTACTGGTGGGACGAATTGTAATTGGAGCACTAGCAGCGTATACTTGATCTAGTCACTTTCTATAGGTCACTAAACATGTCTGGAAATTACTAGATCTGGAATATAAATTATCCCTTGAACTTGAAGTTCGTATTTGTTAGTGTGAGGATCAACATTTATATTATCATAATTCATTCCAATTTCTCGCTGCTCATTCTCCCCCTAAATGAATTATCGATTTCAACATCCCAAATTTGTGTGCGTTGTGGTGGATTTACAATACAGGTTCCTGATACGTGGGAATCGCACCAGGCTTTACCTCTCGAGGGATCTCTAGAAACTTACAACCCCACTAGGCAGTGTACCTGATCGTTGTAGTATAGTATAGTGACAAGTACCGGGGGATTGATCGTTCAACTCAGGAATAGTGTCGCTAGGATTAGAAAGCCTAAAAACTAGGTCTAGAGGTGAGGGATGATTCTTTTTGTATTTTTATGTTTTATAAAAGCAAGTAAAAATCTCGGTTTTTGGAGGAGTGGGCGGAATTAGTTGCTAGCCAACTAACCCAATTTACTACTAATGCAATTAAAATAAAATAACAGAAATGAAAATGAAACTAATTACTAATGTGGTGTAAACAATGATAGGGAAAGTTGTGTTTACTTAGGTTTCATTACTCCCTAGATATCTTTTACAGGTTGATAGCTTGTTACAATTGCATGGATGAAGGGTCATATTCCTTAATACTAGTCGTAGGGCCATGTGCAATATTCCCTAACTCTATAGGATCCTACTTCACTCCTATGTCGAGCCGTTAGAAGCTCCTAACATGGGATCATTAGAATTCTCCTACGCATTAAATACAACCAAAAATCATAGTACACCTCTGATCATGTTTCTTAAGACGTTCAAGCATGTCACCAATGGAAGTCTGCCAGTTTTCTTAAGCCTAACATCGAATACAATCATCCGTAACAACTATAAATAAACAATCAACCCATAATTAACATCTAGGTTTCATTACATCTAAGCAAACACAAAAGAGATCTAGCCGAGCATGTTAAATTGAAGACAAGTGTAAGATATATTCAAGCAACACATAGACATATTGATTGAATTGAAAGAGTACTTATCTCAAATTGACATGAAAAGTTCAAAGGGTTGAAACCCTTGAAAAAGCTGTAAAAATTCGGACCTAGGGTTTTTCCCTCAAAGTTGCACACTAATGAATGAAAATTGGAAAACTATATATAGATAATACAAGGTGACGGCGTCAAGAAGAAATTTGTGACGCCGTCAACTCGCCGCCCATAATGAAATCGGATTGCCTAGATCCAGTTTTGACGCCGTCATGTGTAATTTGGTTCTGGGCCGTCACTAATATATGGACCATGACGGCCTTGGGTGACGCCGTCATCTCCAATGCTAAAAACTCTTCTGGACCGTCACGGACGTTATCCACATCCACCTCTTGTATTACTCTTGACGCCGTCATTAAGAAACTTGTGACGCCGTCAGGTACTATTCCCAGCAAGGAAAATTAAGACTTTGCCGTTTTCTTCACTTTTATGCTCCAAAAATGTCCAAAATGCTTCCTTTTCCAGAATTCACTCCAAAAGTACCTAAAATGACAAAAGGAACGATTTAGGGCAATATTTGATCAAATAAATTCGAATCCGGGCTAAAATGACCCCCTAAAATGGTTTATTTTTCGCCTCATCAGTTCCGCACATTTATAGAAATTTTATATGGGAAATATATGGTTCGTGACCGAAAACCATTCTAATAAGGAGTATTCATTATAGCTTGTTGGCATGATGTGAGTTTATGTTCTATCTTTTAAAATCAAATGCCCCATAAAACTTATAGTTTTGTTCTCACAATTATTGGCTTTGCAATCAACTGAAGACGTTTTATAAACGCTTCAACAAAAGTAATTTGCATATGAACATGAGCTACATAAAGTTCAACACTTATTCCAATAATCGCCCAATATCTTGAAGTATTCACCACCATTTTCAAAGATATTATTTGAAAAACCGTGCTCGTATTTTATAAGCCGAGTCACTAATCACGCTAACTATAAGTTGCGTTATTGGTGATCATTTTGACGATGTATCGATTTTAAAACTCAAAATGATCTACTTGGCGAATGTATAGGCCTACACAAATCCTCTTTATAACACTTCAAAAATATAAGGGACAAAGTCCTTACTTTAATTTGGTGGTGATAAGTGAACAACGCACTTCCGTCGAGAACAATTAAAATAATGAAATCACCTTTGAAGAACCCATGGTTCTTGTATATGGTTCGCATCATCATTGACCGGGATGGTCTAACCGTTCATGCCAGTAAATAATCTTGGCTCATAAAGTATGTGGTTTATGACCACTTGTACTTCGCCTTCACTTACCTTTATGTGAAAGTCAAATAATATTAACATAGCCATAGTTAACAAAGACAACTTCTTTGTACATTTAATATTATTCTTTAACTTAAGACAAATTTCAGTTAAACTAGTGTGTAATATAAAATGCAAAATACAAGTTAACAAGTCCAGTTATTCAGCATACAATATTAGTACACTAGCATATGATTATAAGATCACGCGTATATTATTTAATATTGTAAGCATCAAATTAGGGATCAGATACTTAATAATATATATCTACCACTTAAACTATAGATGAACAAAGGAAGGTATTTTCTAATACCTAAATCCATGTCACCAAGTTCAAAATACCCGCAAGCTATAAGTTAGTAGTTCAGATCATGGCTAATAGTGTTAAAAAGAATGCCGCATTATAGTGTTCCAAAACTTTTTGATATAACAGATTCAAAACAAAACTTACTAAATTATTAGTTGTTGGGTTTATTGATTTGATGATACAAAACAAGAAGAATGAAACAAGAAGGACTCAAAATGACAAAGGAAGAATTCTTCAATTAATGAAGAATGAAACACAAGAGACTTGCTTGCAAAAGAATATTTACTTATTAGTCCTTTGTAGTATTTTGTAAACCCTAAATCTCTATTATATAAAGAGATCAAGGGTTAGGGTTTTATGATTAAGTCTTCCATTATGTAGTCGACTAAAGGTGTGTGTGTCTAGGCGTATAGTTTGTAGAATACGCTTAGGATTTCGTAGCTCCAAGAATCGAGTGATTCTTGATTCCTGTTACATAATAGTTGTAACCGTATTATTCTGATCAAATAATATTTGGAGCTGATGATGATGAAAACCTTGTGTCAATAACATATGATTTGTTTTTATTCCGCTGCATGATCTTATTGTCTATGTTATTGTTTAACCCTAGATGCTCAAAACGGTCCAAGGAGTCTAACAAACTCAACAATTGGTATCATTATTATCTCTGATACCAATTGTTTAGTTTGTTAGACTCCTTGGACCGTTTTGAGCATCTAGGGTTAAACAATAACATAGACAATAAGATCATGCAGTGGAATAAAAACAAATCATATGTTATTGACACAAGGTTTTCATCATCATCAGCTCCAAATATTATTTGATCAGAACAATACAGTTACAACTATTATGTAGCAGGAATCAAGAATCACTCGATTCTTGGAGCTACGAAATCCTAAGCGTATTCTACAAACTATACGCCTAAACACACACACCTTTAGTCGACTACATAATGGAATACTTAATCATAAAACCCTAAACCTTGATCTCTTTATATAATAGAGATTTAGGGTTTACGAAATACTACAAAGGACTAATAAGTAAATATTCTTTTGCAAGCAAGTCCCTTGTGTTTCATTTTTCATTAATTAAAGAATTCTTCCTTTGTCACTTTAAGTCCTTCTTGTTTCATTCTTCTTGTTTTGTATCATCAAATCAATAAACCCAATAATCTTCCCCTATTTGATGATGACAAAACAAACACGAGTCTTGTACGAATTTCTTACCATGAATGAAACAATATTGTCTTCCCCTTAATCCATGCCATGCCACCACAATATTTTAATTGTAGAGTTTGTTAGACTCCTTAGTGATGCGTGGGAATTGCACCAGGCTTTACCTCTCGAGGGATCTCGAGAAGCTTACAACCCCCACCAGGCAGTGTACCTGATCGTTGTAGTATAGTATAGTGACAAGTACCGGGGGATTGATCGTTCAACTCAGGAATAGTGTCGCTAGGATTAGAAAGCCTAAAAACTAGGTCTAGAGGTGAGGGATGATTCTTTTTGTATTTTTATATTTTATGAAAAGCAATTAAAATCTCGGGTTTTTAGAAAAGTGGGTGGAATTAGTTGCTAGCCAACTAACCCAATAACTAAAGATGCAATCAAAATAAAATAACAGAAATGTAAATTAAACTAATTAAACTAGTGGTGTGAACAATAGATGGGAGAATTGTGTTTACTTAGATTTCACTAGTCCCTAGATATCTTTTACAGGTTAATTGTTTGTTACAGTTGCATGGATGACGGGTTATATTCCTTAATACCAATCGTGGGGTGGCGTACGTACTTCCCCAACTCTATAAGCTCCTACTTCAGTCCTATGTCGAGCCTGCAAGAAGCTCCTAACATGGGATCACTGGAATTCGCTCATGCATTAAATACAACCATAAAAACCTTAGTATGCATTGGTTCATGTTTCTTAAGACGTTCAAGCATGTTACACAATGGAAGTCTGCCAGTTTTCTTAAGCCTAACATCGAAATCATTCATCCATTACAACTATAAACAAGCAATCAACCTATAATCAATATCTAGGTTTCATTACATCTAAGCAAACACACAAGAGATCTAGCCTAGCATGTTAAAATTAAGACAAGTGTAAGATATATTCAAACAACACATAGACATATTGAATAAATTGAAAGGATGCTTATCTTAATTGAACATGAAGAGTTTCAAGGGGTGAAAACCCTTGAAAATACTGTAAAAGTCGTGTTAGGGTTTATGCAATTCGACCCTAAAATTCTCCTCTCTTTAGAATGAAAATTACAAAGACTATATATAGATTTCCTAAGGTGACGGCATCAAGAAGAAAGTTCTGACGCCGTCAACCCGCCGCCAAAAATATAATCGGATGCCTAGATCCAGATCTGACGTCGTCATGTGTATTGTTGCTCTGGGCCATCACCACTTTTACTCTTGACGGCCTTGATTTGACGCCGTCATGTTTTCACTGGGCCGGCACCATTTTTGCTCTTGACTTCGTCATCAAAATGTTCTTGACGCCGTCAGGTACTGTTCCCAGCAAGGAAAATTAAGAATTTGCCGTTTTCTTCACTTTTATGCTCCAAAAACGTCCAAAATGCTTCCTCTTCCAGAATTCACTCCCAAAGTACCTAAAATCCCAAAAGGAACGATTTAGGGCAATATTTGATCAAATAAATTCAAATTCCGGCTTAAATGACCCCCTAAAAACGGATCATTTTTCACCTCATCATATACCCTTACACTTGAGATTTGTTTGTCCTCAAGCAAATGCGCTTTTATTCTAGTCAAAATACAAGTTAGGGGTCATTCAACACTAATATAAAAGTAACTACAACAAATAATCATTCCACTAAAGACCAAATACAAGCACGGAGGTCATACACTAGCACCTCACAAATAGTGTTTAGATACTCATATCTCTCGGGTGTAATAAAGTATATATCACAATATAGAAATGGAAAACATCTCTCACTACCTGTCATAGCAAAATAGATTACCATAGGCTTGGGAAAGGATCAAACCTCCACCACATGGCATAAGCACCTAGGATGAACTATCAAAGAGGTCTTTTAAAAGGGTTATAATGTTAGGTGTAGGGATATGGAATACACGGTTTTGTTGGATATAGGCAATCTTTACTGGTGGCGAGTTAATAATCTTGGTTAATTACATGTATAATATGGCGTTGGTAAGCCAAGACTAGACTCGACTTAAGCTAATAAATGAAAAATAACAAAAACATAAAATAAACATAGAATGAAGTGGGATGGTAGTCCGTATGTTTTTTCTCTTTTCTTTTTCTATTTTTTTTCTTTTTCTTGATTTTTCAATTTTTTTTTTTTTTTTTTTTTTGTGCATACACTCTTACCCTACCATCCAAAATAATACATCATAGGGAATGAACATTCCCCTTACACTTGAATTTTTACATACTTTACAACAAACTACTCTAATGACTCGAATCAAGATAATCAAAACACTTGGAGTACTTTTTAAGATTACCGTAATTATGGGGGTAAAAAAATGATGTTCTTCCCCATTACTCCATAAAATAAGTACTTTACCCATGAGTCCCAATCGTCCCAAAACAATATGTACAAGGATATGACTCGACTTAGCAACCATGTAATCAATTAGATAATTAACTAAGGGTTTAAACAAATAACAATAATGCACTAAAGATGAGTGCATACATGGAAGGCTAAGGCGATTTGGTTGTACATTTAAGTGGGGTGTAACAAATTCTTCCTTTATGTAAGATGATTAAAGTTAGAAACGAAAAGATAGGCTCGGAGGGGTGTACTAGGGGTTTCGTGTACTAAAAATGAGTACAACGCTAAGGGTGTGGGAAAAATTAATTGACTTAACTAGCCAAGTAATATGACTTAAATGGTCAAGTAATTATGATACGGGTTTAACACAAGGGTGATCCTAATGCCTCTTATCATGTAGTAAATCCTACTACACGAATGTAGTCTCACTAGCGGTCTCGGGATGCATCACTAATGCAATTTCTAGAATCTAAATGCTACCGGTACACTCATAAGCACTAATAGTAAATGCTTTTCCTATCAAATCTAAAGGAGAACCTCACATATTTGGGTGGAAAATTTTTCTGAATGGTACGGTTTTGTGCTAGTCATACGACTCCTATCCATGAGACGCTTGCTAAGGCTAAAGTTTCACTCCTAAATGTTGTAAAAAAATTTAAATTTGGCGCTAAAATTACACTAACAAGTATTTCTCCTAGTTTTATTACACACCTACAATCAAACAAACAAACTCAAGTGAAAGTGTATCCTATAAGGTATCATCATTTTACCATCCCCTTACACTTAGGATGAAGATTGTCCCCAATGTTCAATTAAAGAATGTAAAAGTGAAATAGGTAAAAGAATGAAATCAAATACTCCCCTGATTCGCTCGGTATGGATAATGTGGTAATAAGGTTAGATCTTCCTCCAAGAAAATGAACAATCAAAGCTTCCCTTCTAGAATATAAATCATCTTCTTGTCATACATAACCTGTTAAACCTGAGAAAACAAACAAGGCAACCTCGCGTAAAATCGGCGGCAATCAATATATACTAACAAATCCTAGAAAACAAAGTAAGATATAATGCTTGTGGAATGATGTTTGCAGATTCCCTGGAGTTTATAAAACTAAAGATTCAACAAAAACTTTAAGACTCTGTTAGAAAAACAAAACTAGCAAAATTTCCAGAATTTTACACATGACGCCGTCAGGAATTTCTTCTTGATGCCGTCAGAAGTGACCTGCAGAAATTCTTTACGTTAAGTTTCCGGAAAATTTCTGGAAAAACTTTATCCTACTTCCTGGAAAATCCTGCAAAACATCATTATGACTCGATACAAGCATTTGACTCT
The DNA here is from genome assembly GCA_030686995.1 of Artemisia argyi. Taxonomy (NCBI): domain Eukaryota; kingdom Viridiplantae; phylum Streptophyta; class Magnoliopsida; order Asterales; family Asteraceae; genus Artemisia; species Artemisia argyi. The sequence continues at coordinate 113,717,631 of CM060704.1, read as the reverse complement.
AACAAATACGAATATACATGTTCATTTAATATTGTGGAGAATCATGATCGAGTTTGTTTCTTAAAAACATATTTGGGGTTTCCTCTTACACTTATCTTTTGCGAAATACCTTTGGATGAAGTTAAGACTAAGCCAAACGACAAAATAAAGTATTTTCACCATTTTATTTTGAAACATGATCTACCAACAATAAAAATAAAGCATGCATACGGAAATAAATAACAATCAAACAAATAAAAATCACACAAAGCATGGGTTGCCTCCCAAGAAGCGCTTTTCTTTATCTACGAGTCTTGTAGCTAGACTCAAGGTCATGGGCTACTACGTGACCTCATCGTTGGTTTCACTCTCTAGGTCATCTCCTATATTAGTTTTGTATTCCGGACCTAGTTGCAAGCATTCTTTGTAGAAACCAAGCATCATATTCTTCACATACTCTACTCCTCTACGTCTATCCTCATCATTCCTATAGTAAGCCGTTGTTTGTGTTCCTTTTCTATGTTCGATAGGAGGTGGTATTGTTCAATCTTATAGAGCATTTGGTAGGCAATCTCATCATTCTCTTCCTTGAACCTAACTATCCCTAGAGTCGGATCATAACTCATCTTAGTGGCCTCAACGAACGGTTTTCCGAACACTACTTGACTTAGGCAATCATCTATCACCGGACGAGTATCCTCCACTATCATAAAATCGGTTCCATAAGTGAAGTTTCCAACAATCACATGCAATCCTTTCACTCTACCTACAAAATTACTTAGCAAGTTCTTGTTGGGCATTATCCTATAACCAAGTTGTTTCTTCATTACCCAATTATAATAAGTCCTAGTCATGATGTTTATAGGAGACCTAGGATCGATATAAGCTTTCCATACATGCATATGCCCAATGTTGCATGGTATGTTAATGTTAGAGGGATCTCCCACTTTAATAAGGGGTGAACTAAGGATATATGGTGTCTCGGGATCATTGAATAAATCCTTGTGATATTCCCGATCTTCCTTGGTGGGCAACTTATCAAAGTACTCTTCTACAGTCTCTACTTTCTCTAACTTTTCTCCCTTATTAACCTCAACTTTCTTAATTTCATCCCTAGTCTTGGTTTCTACTCCGACTTCATCCTTGTCACTTTCTTCTATCTCCTTATCAATTGGTTTAATGGTGACAACATTGACAAAGTGGACGTGTTTGGATGACGAGGGGTCCTTAGTTTGGATTCCGCTATTGGCGTCCCTAGTGTCCTTCCTAGGTGTAGTTAACGCTTGGTTGTTGAGAGCTTTCAACAAGTTGTCAATCTTATTGGTCATCTCTGTTTGTTGTTGGTTGAATTCGGTTTCAAACTTAACTATGCGAGCTTCTTGAGATGCCATAAACTTGGACATCAATCCTTCAAGATTGTTGGTATTACCATAGTTGTTAGAAGGATTGTTGTTGAAAGTACGGTTGTAGGGTGGACCGTTTGGTTGGTAACGATTAGGCGGATTGGAATAATTGTTTTGGTTTTGTTTCCACCTAAGGTTTGGGTGATTTTTCCAAGAAGGGTTGTATGAATCACCATAAGGTTTTGGCTTAGGTTTGAAAGTGTACCACTTATCTCCCGCTTCGTCGGTACGCGAGGATGCGTAGTCCGCAAAAGCTGTTCCGGGGAGTTCCACGCAATCACGAGTGTCATGGGGACCACTACATAATTCGCATGAAGAAGTGATTTTATTCACTTGGCTTGAAAGCTTAGGAGCTTCGTAAGATTTCATGAGAAACTTGACTTGGTCCTCAGGTTCCATGATCCTACGGTCGGGAGTGCTAGAGTTGTTCGAAGGCAAGGATATTGCCTTGACCGTTTTGTTCAAATCACGGGGATCATTCCAACTTTCGTTGTCATAGAGAGCAAGATCTTCTATGAGTTCCCATGATTCTTCCGCACTTAGATCACGTAGCTTACCACCGGCCGATTGGTCAATGGTTCGCCTTGTGGAGAGATCGATATGGTCATAGAAGATTTGGACTTTGAGCCAAAGATCTATGCCATGATAAGGGACTTTTTGGAGTAAGTCCTTGAAACGAGTCCATGCTTCATATAGAGTTTCACCTTGACGTTGTTGGAACATCAAGATATCATTTCTAAGCTTGGTAGTTCTCCCCGGTGGGAAAAATTGAGCAAGGAATCGAGTGGTGAGATCATCCCATGAGGTGATGGATCCCGCGGGTAAACGTTCAAGCCATTGACTAGCTTGATCACGTAGAGAGAATTGGAATAGGCGTAATCGGGTCGACTCTCTAGTTGTAACATAAAGGTCTATAGAATCAACGATTTTAAGGAAGTCCTTGAGATGTTGATTAAGATCTTCGGAACAAAGTCCATGGAATGCACATCCGCTTTGCACGAACCGGATGGTGTTGGATTGCAAGAGGGACACATTGGCTCCTTAGGTGAGCTCAATAGTGTTTCGGTAGCGTTGGTGGCTAGGTCGGGAATACTCTCCTATGGTTCGGGGCCTAAGAGGTTGGTTAGCTAGTGGTAGGTTTTGTGGGTGGTCTTGTTGTGGTGGGTTGATGGGTTCAAAGATGTTACCACCTTCCATGATGTCGGATGGTAAAGGTTACGAACAAAAGCACGAAGAAATAGATAGACTAAAGAAAACCTAAATATAAAAATAAAATCTTATTAGAAAGGAATCTAGCAAGTAGACCTAATAAAAAGAAATTCTAACCTAGACAATAACTATTCCCCGGCAACGGCGCCCAAAAACTTGATGCGTGGGAATTGCACCAGGCCTTACCTCTCGAGGGATCTTGGGAAGCTTACAACCCCCACCAGGCAGTGTACCTGATCGTTGTAGTATAGTATAGTGACAAGTACCGGGGGATTGATCGTTCAACTCAGGAATAGTGTCGCTAGGATTAGAAAGCCTAAAAACTAGGTCTAGAGGTGAGGGATGATTCTTTTTGTATTTTTATATTTATGAAAAGCAATTAAAATCTCGGGTTTTTGGAAGAGTGGGCGGAATTAGTTACTAGTCAACTAACCCAATAACTAAAGATGCAAGCAAAATAAAATAACAGAAATGTAAATTAAACTAATTAAACTAGTGGTGTGAACAATAGATGGGAGAATTGTGTTTACTTAGATTTCACTACTCCCTAGATATCTTTTACAGGTTAATTGTTTGTTACAGTTGCGTGGATGACGGGTTATATTCCTTAATACCAATCGTGGGGTGGCGTACGTACTTCCCCAACTCTATAAGCTCCTACTTCACTCCTATGTCGAGCCTGCAAGAAGCTCCTAACATGGGATCACTAGAATTCGCTCATGCATTAAATACAACCATAAAAACCTTAGTACGCATTGGTTCATGTTTCTTAAGATGTTCAAGCATGTTACACAATGGAAGTCTGCCAGTTTTCTTAAGCCTAACATCGAAATCATTCATCCATTACAACTATAAACAAGCAATCAACCTATAATCAACATCTAGGTTTCATTACATCTAAGCAAACACACAAGAGATCTAGCCTAGCATGTTAAAATTAAGACAAGTGTAAGATATATTCAAACAACACATAGACATATTGAATAAATTGAAAGGATACTTATCTTAATTGAACATGAAGGGTTTCAAGGGGTGAACCCTTGAAAATACTGTAAAAGTCGTGTTAGGGTTTATGAAATTCGACCCTAAAATTCTCCTCTCTTTAGAATAAAAATTACAAAGACTATATATAGATTTCCTAAGGTGACGGCATCAAGAAGAAAGTTCTGACGCCGTCAACCCGCCACCAAAAATATAATTGGAATTCCTAGATCCAGATCTGACGCCGTCATGTGTATTGCTGCTCTGGGCCGTCACCACTTTTACTTTTGACGGCCTTGATTTGACGCCGTCACGTTTTCACTGGGCCGTCACCATTTTTGCTCTTGACGCCGTCATCAAAAAGTTCTTGACGCCGTCAGGTACTGTTCCCAGCAAGGAAAATTAAGACTTTGCTGTTTTCTTCACTTTTATGCTCCAAAAATGTCCAAAATGCTTCCTTTTCTAGAATTCACTCCCAAAGTACCTAAAATCACAAAAGGAACGATTTAGGGCAATATTTGATCAAATAAATTCAAATTCCGGCTTAAATGACCCCCTAAAAATGGATCATTTTTCGCCTCATCACTTAGATCGTTTTGAGCATCTAGGGTTAAACAATAACAATGATAATAAACATGTACATGCAGCGGAATTAAGAGCAAATCAAAGTTATTGACACAAGGTTTTTCCACAATCACCTCCAATTATTATTTGATCAGAATAATAACTTGTTACCTAACTGTAACGAGGATCTAAGACACCTCAAACCTTGAAGGATACGAACTAACACTAACTAGTTCTAGGCGTTTATAGTTTACACGCCCTAGAACACACACACACACCTTTCTGATTACATTATGGAAGACATATAATAACCTGTACCCTTGATCTCTTTATATAATAGAGATTTAGGGTTTACAAAAGACTACGAAGGACTAAATATAAATTCTTGTTTATCAAGCAAGTCCTTCTTGTTTCAATTTTCATCTTTTGTAGAATTCCAGCTTTGCATTATAGTCCCTTTGTTTCATTCTTTTATCTATTTTGTCACATCAAATCAAGAATCCCAACATTAGTCCAATTGAAATTCCTATAAATCAAATAGTTACGAACATACTAGAAGATACATAAGCAAATCGTACGAACTTAGTTTTTTCTTAAGTGGTGAAACAGTATGTTAAACAAGGCAATAAATAATGAAGAACAACTTATTAGAGAACAAATAAACACAATGTCAAACAAAGAACAATCTTATTTAATGTGACTCTCAATACTCAAATTGAAAACTAACCATTGTTTCTCAAAACTTTGAAACAAATATAAGATTTAAAATCATAAGGGGGTAACACATAATGAAAATCAATAATGTTTTTAGTGGCCTTGTACACAGTTAAATACCAATTGCCATTGTTTATTAATTCTTCAACAATATAGTTTTTCAAAATCATGGCCACGGTTTAAATATCTTCTAAAGCCATCCACTTAGATATATATAACAATAATAATTAATTAATAGTTGACGTAAATCTTCCATTAGTTTTGTTTTTTTAGTTTCATTGCTAAACAAATATTCGAAGATTCAAAAGTTTTGTGTTCAACACCATTAATAGCGATGTAAATGGTTTTGGAGTTATCAAAATCATTGACACAAATAACATCTACGTAGAGTTTTATCTATCTATTATAAGGTCTAAGGAGTTAAACATACTTCATATCATAAACAACGGACATTATCATGGTATAAGAACTAAGATTCATCAACATATAATTTTATGTAAGCTCCAATCGCATACCAGATATATATAAATTCAATTTTATTGTGAGTGTGAACAATCAACAACGATAACAAGAATAATAAATAAGAACAACGAGAATGGAGAATTGTTTAGGGCATCATATCCGTATTCTATCACGATTATTGTATTATTACTGATGATGGATTTTCATGTTTAATAATCACAAAGAGCTAAATCTCAACAAATACTGTATTGCAACAAACCTATTGTATTATATAATAATTCAACAACTACGCATGCAAAAGCCTGAATATGTTTCTTGATATGGAATAAAAATACTTATTATTTATGATCTTTGACTTAAATTGGTATCACAAATGCTTAAAACAGTCTCAAAACCAAGATTAATTATAACTCAATTCATAAACTAAAGAAAATAACTTTTATAAACATGTTAACAGTAATTTGAATAAATTTGTTTTAGCCACATAATAATTTAATATATAATAACTTGTTTTCATCGAAAGTAGAAAACTTATAGGATAAATTTACTTTGAAATGTCTAGAGAATTGGTAACACAACCCTTTGTATGCCTCAAGAATTCAATAACTTAAGCAGTGGGTAATAATCTTATTAATTTCATATTATTTATCTAACTATATTAAATTGTTTTATATCATGAGACAACCATTCAATCAATCATAATGTAATCTAAATCATTACTCCATATTATTCAAGAAGAAACATAAACTTATCTCAACCATGATTGGAAATCAGAATCGTAGAAACCAAAACTCTGTCCGTCCTTATACTAGATTTGTTTTCTTAGTTAAAGCTTGATGCTTTAAAAATTGAAAACTTTCTTTAAATCGTGTTGATAACGTGTTATATAATAACGAGCCTAGTAGCACAAGAAGAAAAATAAACAAGGAAATATAAGAGAGTATGAAAGGGAAAGATATAACTTCTTATTGGTGTATCTTCACATTATATTAGGTGCCTCTATTTATAGGGACCTTAACATGAATAGTATTAAGTACAATAATATATGTTACAATACCAATCATAAAGATGGAGGTCACTAGTTATGGGATATGAATGTGATGATGAATATGTACAATCATTATAATAAATATTCATAACAATAAAACTATAAAATCGATGTCGCAAAGAGGAGGTGATTTGAGTTTAAAGTCTTAAAAGTATAATCCTTTAATATTTATACATGTTCTTATGTGCATCTCAAAATTTAATGTTCTTGGGTAAACTATGAACTAATATTAAGGTCATGAAAGTTTATCTCAAGAAATGAATTTGTTAGGCTTGTCCAGTAAATATTTAATGCTTGGGGGGAAGAATGAGATGGAGGGTTGAGATGCGATGGTTTGAATTGGATGGTTGAGATCAAAGGAGCCTATGTTTGGATTTCAAATAATTTGGCATGTGGGGAAAATGAAGGGTTGAGATGTGTTTATTTGAAATAGATGGCTAGGATCGAAGGGAGCCTAGGTTTGGATTGAGAAGGGATATTCCAAAGGAATATGCTTTGCTTGGGGGTAAAGAGTGACTCAATGGTTGAGATGGTTTTGGTTTGAAATAGATGGCTTGGATTAAACACATGTGATGGTATAGAGAAGAGGGTGAGGTGAATAGTTGAGATGTGTTGTAATTTGAATTCAATGGCTAGGATCAAGGGAGCATCCTTTGGAATTCAAACAATTCCCATGTGTTTAAAATGAAAGGTTAAGATGTGTTGTAAGGGAATGGATGGTTGAGATGTAGAGTGTGTGAGGGAATATGTAAGAGTGTAGGAGATTGTGTAAGAGAATACATGATTTGGATATGATTGGATATGATTGTGTTTGTCTTTTGTAGAAATGAGATTAAGAGAAGATTGAGAAGAAATCTAATTGTCATTAAGAAGAAAAGGTTTAGACAATTAAGATTATAAGTTGAGAAAATCATAGGTTACTTATAAGTTCAAGTAACACAACGTCGAGAATCCATAGGTTCATATCTCATGACTTTCACGACTCGATGTTCTCAACTAATACCTTGGTTCAAATAAGTTAAGTGCTTTGCCTTGATGTAAAGCATAACCCAAGTGGGAAAGGATGCGTTTACGCAAAGTAAACTTTGACTTAGTTTGACCAATAAGGGAGTAAACCCGTTACGTAATTAGAGAAGACGTAAGCACGGGATATGAGCATATGGATGCTTCAACATGATGTCACGTGAAATACACAAGCTCCCTAAGTTTAGAAAAGCCTTGGCTAGAGGCGATAGTTAGAAAACATGAGTTGGCGTTTTCCCGTAAATGGGTGTTTTAAAAGTAGGATCTCTCAAGTCTCAAAACTCGTTTCGAGTGTTCTCAATTAAGCACATAACATATTCATACCTGTATTGAACGATACACATTTTTCGAGTAAGGGGAAAGCCGACTTTCAAAATTCACCCAGAACCATACAGTGTCCTGGCGCGTCACCCACGCGTTGACGCGTGGGCAGCGTGCCAAGAGCAGATATGGGCTCCGGCGATTTTGAGCTAACGTTTGTTATTTTATGTGTTTCGATGGTTTATTTGTCATCATTAAAACATGAAGAGATCTTGATCATGTTGCCTCAACAATCTCCCCCTTTTTAATGATGACAAATAAAAACTGAAAGCAAATAAAATTACAAAACTTAGCGAAGACAAAGCGCGCCTTTGGTGTAGCTTGCGTCTTGACCTTTGCCTTGTAATTTGGTGAAGCCTTTAATAATTCTTGAATGGTCTTCACACTCTTGCTTTCTTTCTCCCCCTTTTGTCGAATAAAAAAAGTGGGACTACCAATCAAGCCAGGTTTCGAACTTGGGCCTGTGGAAAAAATGAGCTAGCTTGTATGTGCACCCGAATGTGCTCCCCCTTGAACATAGCTCCCCCTAGATCGTTGTTCCCCCTTGTTTCAAGGCGGGGATCCATGGGTCAAGAGCCTCTCCTTTGCGGTGGCCTAGCTATACATAGAAATCACAACATGCAACAAACAAGAAATCCTCACATGTGAAAGCTTCAAAATGGGTTAGGTTACCATTTGGAGACTTGCAACATGGGTTAGTCCACAATATATATATTTGTCCAAATATGACTCCAATAACCATTTGTTGAGCATGACAAGATTGAGGAAAGTGCATTGATTATTATTATAAAGCTTGAAAGCTAGAGTTACAACTATATCATGGTACCATAATATCCAAGGAACATAAAATACGCACAAAGCATCTACCAAACACACTTAAGCAATACATGATATAAGGAAACTATTTCTTGTGATCTACAAGATTGTCCTCATAAGTGTCAACACCCCTTTCTTGATGCACAATGCATGTTATGTTTGAGGCCAATGCTTGAAGCATTTTAACTCCGTCATGAAGAGATTTGAGCATTTTACGGGTTTCTTCTCTATGATCCTTAATAGCATTAAGCATGTCAATTGTGTTTTCACAACAAATTGCATGGTTGCCTTCACGAAGTTTCGGGCTTAAGGGTTTCCTTATCTTTTCCTGTTGGGATCGCTCCTAACAGTTAAATGTGACAACATTATTGGGATTACACTAGTTATCCTATTTAGCTTAAACACAAGGACTTGTTATGTAATATTGCAATAGTTTGATTGTGTTAGGCTATATAAGCCCTCCTAGACTTCACTAGGAGGGTGAGACTCTTTGTGTAATTTACTCTTTCATTATCAATAAACACATAGTTTTTCCCTTCTCTCTCTACTCTCTCTCACTAACCATGGAAGATTTAATCTTTCATCATCCCCGACCTCCTGAATCACAATAATCAATCAAAATACGATCCTACAAGTGGCATCAGAGCCAGGTTTTAGCTTTTGGTTGATTTTTGTGGTTCTATCTTGTCAAAAGTTGTCATCTTTTAACTGTTTTAACCATGTATCCATACTGTTCTTTATACATTTTTTTGGTTAACAGTTTTTATGGTACATCCAATAGTCAAAAGTCTTATTCTTTCATTTTTATATTTGGTACAAACGGATTTATTGTGCTATAATGCCTAGTTAATAGTTTGTGTCAACAATACATCATTTGTGATTTTTTTGTACCAAACCCGTGAGATATTTGTAGTCATATACAAGGTCAATATACTGGTCAGAAAACTTGTCAAAATATGGGAAAAACATGGTCAGAAAGGTTATCGTACATGGTCTGAAAAAAAAATAGCCGGAAAACTGGTCGGAAAGTACGCCAGAAAATGGTCAACGGGTCAAAACCCTCTTTTTACGCAAAAGAATCAAGACTCTTAAGGTTACGCATAACCTTCTTCATATCAGTATACGCATAACTTGGAAAGTCATGCGTAAGGTTTTTAGGCGTAAAACGCTATGGTTACGCGTATGTCCACTCCTTACGCAAAACCTTATGCAAAAGGTTTACGCAAAAGTTTACGCGTAAGATCTGGTTATGCAAAAGGTTAAGCGTAAAGTGTCCATATCGAAAAATAAAAAATAAAAGAGAAGATGATCAGAAGAAGACCGTTGACCTAACCAAATACCAAACTCACTCATCGACCTCAGTTGATCACACCAAACTGAATAAATCATACGAGACCTATGATGACTAGAAGTTAACCACAAAATCAGTCCACAACCTCAACCACAATCTAATCAATAACTATCCTAAACCCATCCTATTTACACAACTCGAATCAAAGAAAATTAAATTTGACAAGATCTCAGTTCAGTTTTGTGGTTCACAAGATGATTCAAAACATTTTACAATTACTTACACACAAAACCAAGATCATCACAGATCCTTGTTGAAGCTAAGCTTCATTTATATCCGAATACTACAGAAAGAATCATAACAAGAATGTTGCATTCTATCCTTGATTCGTTCGAACAAAAACGTATCAAGTACAACACATGAGAACAACCTACCCGAGACCTTCAATAAAGATCTTTAAGCCACTTTAGATCTTGAAGCTAATTTAATAGTAAACAAAAAAATGGGTGTTTGTTTTGTGTTCGGACCTCAGCAGTAAGATACATAAAGATAAGAATGTGTGTGGATGATTGATTATACTTGACGCATTTGTGTTTTATTATTCGAAGATAAAGAAAAGTTCTTGCACCTTGTGAATTTTTTTTAGTTGAAAGATGGGATGAAATGTGTAGATTGTGATGACTAAGATTTGGTTGAGAGGTGTGATAGAAAAGGGGGGCGGATTGTTTATTTTTGTGTGTGAAGATGAGTAATATTAGGGTTATATCATTTAAATACCGTGTATATTGTTGACATGTTGAATCGGGTATTATGTGGTGTTTGGGCTTGTGTATGTTGGGTGCAATATGCTTAAAGTTAGGTTGATTATTTGATCCGCTTACATGATTATACTAAGCTTTAGACTGAAATTTGATTATCTGAATTGGGCCGAACATGGGACTTATACCGGATTGTGAAATGAATTGCTCTATACGACAACTTGGATATCAATTCATCTTAATAAATTTTTAGATATAATTATTGGGTAAAGGTTACATTTGGGGTTCGATATATCAAAGTGACTAAGTTTTTCACGGGATACGTTTTTGACAAGATCGGGAACCATTATCAAAATTCACTTAAACCTTCATAAGGCTAGTTTTGGACTTTTAATCGCAAGATGTGACTACGGCGTTAATTCTTTATTATTTATTTGAGATTGAAGTGGAATTTCACGAATGCTTGTACTTAGTATCTGAAGATATCGGGGTTGGTTGGATGCATGATTCTTCGAGATCCTTGTTCGAGCTTTTATCCGTACAAATGACCAAGACTTGAGTTGTCTAGTTATACCTGATGTAAGGAGTTACGTTGTTGTGCTCACAGTGTATAGCTATCACTTTAAAGAAGTTACGTTGTAGTGCTCAAGTGTCACCAAAAGATGTGGATGATTCAAGAGACGTTCATATACATTTAAGGATGGTTGGATGGGTATATGATTTACTACCTTTATTGAAATTCTCAGTATTGGTTCTTAGTCAGACAATAGTGCAAGTTTAAGTCACAAGTTCGGGTTATTTTACTTCAGTCTCAAGTTCATCATATTGGATTTTCTCCATCAATAGTCACCACAAAAAGCCATCAGAATGATAATGGGGTCAGTAAAGAGTTAGCTGAGAGGAGTATAAAAGAGTAGAGATGTTTATCAGCAGTTGATTCTCACGGGCTATTTATGATACTTCACACATAATCGGTTGATTGGACATATGGGGTTATGCTGCCTCCGTTTTCCATCGTAAACATAGTGTGTATGCTTCCGATTCCGCGAAGACATCGTGAGGGAAGAGAGAGTGGGTGTTCTTTGCTTTCTTTGACTTTTCTTGATTTCTTTGTGAAAACACTCATTTTCCACGAGGATCTGCAATTAGGGGGAAGAAATGTGCACATCAGGGACGCATAATAGACTCACATGATCGAGCTTACAATTTTATTACTACCGGAGAGACGTCCGCAGAGATGATCAGTGGTTCAGTTTTGTGATTTTGGTGTAATCATTTCATCTCTCGCGGGTTGTGAAGTGTGAAGTAGCCTGCATATGTGAGAAGATCTTGCTGATTTCTTGCATGTTACCCCCGAACGGAGCTTCCGCGTAGAGCATAACTGTGATTAAGTGACTAGTCAGATTTACTTAGTGTGGTTTACGATGTCATCTACAAATTCCGCTGCGTACTTAAAACTTCAATAGTTAAAAGACATGTGGACTACATCAAAGTTTCGAATCTGCTGAAGACGGTTGTCAGTTTGGGGGGAAGCTGATTCAGAAACTTCGCCTAAAAGAAGTGTACGAAAAAGCCGCTAAAGACATGCATAATGAATTGGGGGAAGTTAATCCATTTCATGCATATTACATCATTTTGCCTACAAGTGAAGATAAAGTTCTCAAGCCGAGGTACAAAATGAAGAACTAAGAGCGTCAACTGTCGTCATCCTCAGCATTTGAAGAATTTATGAAGACCTTTCTTTATTCTTATTTATACTTGTAGGAAATGTTGTAAGGAATCCCTTATGTTGCCACATTGGGGGAAGATTCTTGGGATCGCTCCTAACAATTAAATGTGACAACATTATTGGGATTACACTAGTTATCCTATTTAGCTTAAACACAAGGACTTGTTATGTAATATTGCAATAGTTTGATTGTGTTAGGCTATATAAGCCCTCCTAGACTTCACTAGGAGGGTGAGACTCTCTGTGTAATTTACTCTTTCATTATCAATAAACACATAGTTTTTCCCTTCTCTCTCTACTCTCTCTCACTAACCATGGAAGATTTAATCTTTCATCATCCCCGCCTGAATCACAATAATCAATCAAAACACGATCCTACATTTCCCAAACTTCTTCACCACCAATACCCCTAGATGGGGGTGATGTGACTTGAATATTTTGTGGATTGCTCCAAACATCATCTTGCATTAGTTTTTCAAGGTTGATCCTAGGATATTGTTGTTGGTTGTTTTGCATAAACCACCTATTTCCCATCCCATCACTCTTAGTTGGAGCTTGAGGGACAACATTGTTGTTAACAATTTCTTCACTTCCATTGTTTCCACTTAATGAATTAGTGTCACTACTTTGGAGGATGAAATTGTTAAGAACATTGTTCGGAGAAAGTGGTTGGTTATTCATTTTTAACTTAGATTGAGATTTTAGGTGTAATGCTTAGTCAAGATCTCTAATCCTTAAATAATAGTAGAGTGAGGTTTAGATATGGGTGATGAATCCTATTATCCAACGGGTATTAAGGCAATTAGTACTAAGATTCGTCATTATGTGTACAAGTTGTGAAAATCAAGAGGAAGAGAATATATAGGAAAGGTAAATGTGCTTAGATCACATGGTCATGGGAAGAGTTATTCAAAGAACAATGAGTGTTTTAATTGATCTTAAGTTGTGATATGTAGACAAAATACACAAGCCACCTACCATTATTTCTCAGGCATGCACTATAATTTGTTAAGCCATGCAACAAATTTTAAGCAATGAAGCATTATTCACTTAAATTTAGGCATGCAACATGTATTATTTTCATAAGGTGAATAAGTAGAACTAGATACAAAATCTTCAACACAAGTGTGAGTTGTGATGAATATCATATCTAATCTTGGAAGCCATGACAGAATCAATATTATCGAGATTAAGCAAGATAAATTGTGTCAAATTTTCTTGTTCAATGCACATTGTATAGACATGTAGAATCTTTGATATTATCAATCATTGTTTGAATAATAAGTTGATACATATCTTTTGTTGATATAAATAATGCCTAAAAACATTATTAACAAATATCGATATCTCTATTTTTGATAATCACAAAACGTAAACTCATTGAACTACAAATTATGACGTAAACAAGTATTTAGTCGTAAATATTTGCTTTAGCATCCATATCACTTAAGGTATGAATAAACAAAGTGTCTAATGCATTTTATGATCAAAGGAATTTTTATCTTTACAAACCTTACATTTTATTAAAGTGGGACAAACATTTTTAAATTTATACAAAACAATTTTGTATTTATAAGAAATGTTTTATTCAAAATAAATAGTTTGAATTCAAATTTCAACCCAAAAAACGGCTACATTCTTCAGGAAAAACCTCCCCCACAAAAAGACAAAAAATCTGAAGAAAAAAATATTTTTTTATTAGGCGGCCCCCTTAATTATACTAGGCGGTCCCCTTAATTATTAAGGGGACCGGCACCCAATTAAGGGGACCGGCCACGCTCCCAAACAGTATTTTTCCCCTTATAAATACTGGTTCATTCCACAGATTTTTCTTACCTTTTGCACGAAAATTTTTAGTCCCAATCCCTTCAAAACATCTTTCTAAATCCTTTGATCATAAGATTATAAGTCTTTGTTTCAAGTGATCCAATCCTTCACCACTCAAAGTGCAAGAGAAAATCCTCCCTATCATAAAGACAAAGATGTATTAGGATCTAGTTAGTGTTTATTTGATGTTGTGAGTTATGTATATGTAATAAGTAGATCAAGATGATCTTACTTAGTAGTGAGTTTATGAGTGAGTAAGAAGTAGTGGGAAAAGTAGTAGTGTGGAGAAGTCATGAAGTTGTGAAGAAGTAGATGTGTGAATATGTAGTGGAGTATAGAAGAAGTTGTGAAGTAGTGAAGAAGTCGTGAAGTCATGAAGCCATGAAGAAGTCGTGTAGAAGTTGTGTAGTGATCGAAGTAGTGTTGTGAGATTGGTTCTAGCTACTATTAGAACTCGACATTTAGCTTAGTGTCGTTAAATTGTGTAAGCAAAAGTTGTGTACGGTTTTCTCCGCCAAAAGGGAGCTTGTTGAGTAGTGAAGAAAACTCTCAAGTAGGTGACTCGGGGAGTGGAGTAGGGCAAGGAAGGTGTCCTTGTAGCCGAACCACTATAAATCATCGTGTACGGTTTGCATTTCCTTTCTCTTATCTCTTTTCATTTATTCTTGCATTTATCGCTTTACATCTATGCTTGCCTATATGTCTTAGTTGTTGCTTATATAGTTGTGATGATTGATTGTGTTGAACATAGAAGTTAATATTGTGATTGTGTGTATAATTATATGATATGGTCAAATAGATTATTATTCACACTTCTCATATTAAGTTTAACTTGATAGATAATTTGATACAAAATGTTTTAAGATTTTAAAAGGAAAACGTATTCACACAAAGACCGATCAAAGCTCCATTCATAAAACTAAGTTTTTCCAAAAGCTTACATATATAATTGATCATATTGATTATATGGTGTTTACATACTAAATTCTAATTAAAGGTTTTCCAAACAAACAATTGAATAAATTCGAATAAACATTTTGAAACAAAGTTTTTATAAAATGAAAAAGAGGGGAAAACTATTCAACCCCCCCCCCCCCTTCTAGTTTTCCACAATTGGTACCAGAGCCACGTCGCTCAAATTTTCAAAACAAATGGTTTTAAAAATTGAGTACGATCCATGTATCAAATTACCCATTAAGGAGGATTAAATATGAAAAGTGTTTTGTTGATTAACTTGTATAAGTTTTGATATTATATACACTAATTATACTAGCTTGAGATAAGATTATGTTTAAAATAAGTGTTATATGTTCGTTTTTAAAATCAGAAAGTTACACATCTTTCCACAAAGTCAGAAAACAATTTTTAACAAAAAAATTCATTTTCTAGTATCAGATGGGCGGCCCCTTCAATTGTCTTGGCGGACCCCTTAAATACTGGGCGGCCCCCTTAAATTTAAGGGGTCCGCCTGTCTGTTCGACAGTCTTTCAGAAACTTTGAAAAATCATATAAAATTAACCGTAACTCCGTGGAAGTCGTGCCACCCGGATTTTTAAAGATAATTGAGTCTACTTTCATTTAAAAATACTTAAAAGTAACCATTACAAACTTAAATAAGTAAGAAAGTCAAAATACTATACGGTGATCAAAAATTTGTGTTTCGTTTTAATGTAAAACTTTTGTTTTACCTTTTCCTTCAAGTCGGGCATTCCTAGTTGATATACTTTTGAAAAATTAAGTATTTATGTTTTCAAAATATTGATCTTAATTAAATTATAGAATGGGTAGGAAACTATTTTACTTTCAAATAAAATCGAGCTAAGTAAACATTGGTGTATATAATACACAAAACGACGACAAGTGTTTTATATGTTATATGAACTTCTTTGTGATTTTATTTTTTGAATATATTAGATAATTGTTGCTACTTGAAATTTAGCTATATTTATATCTAAGCATATGTGCCCTATTAGTTATAGCTAGCTTTCCGATTTATACTTAACTAGATCTTATGCTAGATTTCTTGCGTTAGGATTGTTATAATATGCTTGCATTGCATATAGGTATAGATGGCTTAATGTTACTCAAACATCTTGTAAATGAGTTAAATCTAGTCACCTAAATATTTCAAACAATTTAATCTATTCTTCACAACACACTTAAAATATTTTCAACAAATTACCTTGTTTTACCTTAGGTTGTTTGAATAAGAGAAATTAAATTATTTTAAAACATTAGTAGTTATATAAAAGAAAAAGTATTTTCAAAATCTAAGTGTGTTCATAATAAGTAATAATGAAGAGTCTTTCACATAAACAAACATATAACAAACATGAAGTAATAAGCTAAATTTCAATCATTCACTAACCTCACTCTTAAATAATCTTAGGATTAATGGAACACACTATCAAAATGTCTATTTATTTTAAATGAGTGTTTGTGAGGGTCAAGAAAGATTTTGATATTATATCAATTCATTATTCAAATTATGGTTGATATATTCATCAAATCTAATTGACGTGTTTTTGAGTGTGGACAAGAAATTGGATTGCAATTTGTTTAGCTTCAAGATTATATCAAATTACAACAAAAGATATAGTCTTGAATCTACATACTCAATCACACTAGATTGATATGAAAATAATTACATCCTTTGTAGATGAAAAGAGTATGCATTGGATCATAACTC
Organism: Artemisia argyi; assembly: GCA_030686995.1. Classification (NCBI taxonomy): domain Eukaryota; kingdom Viridiplantae; phylum Streptophyta; class Magnoliopsida; order Asterales; family Asteraceae; genus Artemisia; species Artemisia argyi. Next base: position 113,700,817 of record CM060704.1, on the reverse strand, counting down.
ACACTTGTGTTGATAATGTCATATTGAATCTACTTGTCCAATAATTGTGTTCCAAATATTAGAATAACATTTTAAACACATTCATAAAATATACAATGAAGTAGGATTGACGACTTGGATGTTTCGTCCGAAATATTCAAGCAATTTACATTGCAATGCAATGGATAAATGTGTTATATCCGAAAAACCAAACATGAGCAAACTAACAACATATGTAAACCTTGCTCACACTACTTAAAATTATCACTTCAAGATAAAATACATATTTAAGAATAATACACACTATATATTCTATGTATTTTATTTTCTTTGTAGCATGAATGGTTGTGTTACAAGATAATGCACTACAATTTTTTTTTAAATAATATAAATTATTAGAATTGAAAAATAACTTGTCACAATCCATAAACAAGTAAAATTTATTTTTTTAAATACTTGTTAAAGTATGATATATAACATTGGCAAAAATCATAGAAAATAATATTTGTTTAAAAATATATTAATGTCTAGTTTTGATATCATTTGAGAATCACAAACTCATTTAAGATAAATAATCTTAATGAGATTCATTTCGCAAGAGATGCTAAGGTGCACTCTTAAGTCTAGCACAGTTATTAAATCAAGTAATATGTCATCAAAACCAAACAACTGGTAAATCATGAAGAAATGATTAAAATTTTTTGTTTACTCTTATCTAAACATTCAACATGTCTCTATTAGGATCGTGAATAAAATATATCATCTAGATTTACCTTCATAAAAAAACATGATGTTTGAGTCACATTAAGCCAAGTATTAGTGAATCAAGCAATCTTCATATTTGGTAATCTTCGATAGGTAAATTTAGAAACTCGATTTCTTCTAAAAAGAGAATGACTACTGGAGAATCTATTGACTAGAAATTCAATTTAACCTAACGGTTGAATTGCTTCTGTGTGAGAAGTTGGGTGTATGTAACCCGTAAAAATGGTCGTGTTTAGCCTGATTTGAGCACCACTAGTAATAGTCTCATACTCATTCTCCAACTTGATTAAATTGCTCTTCCTATATATACCTAACGTTAGTTTACTTTTATGAACTTTGCTTCTCATTAGATTCTTTCATTCCTAGATTTATGGCATTAAGTTAGATAAGCGTGCGAAAACAAAGGAACTATAGATGTTAGGTTATACCCCATTCAACACTCTCGCATCTAACATATAAATTATCGTCTTCATTTCCTTTAGGATCATAGGATATGTAGAAACGATAGCATGAGATAATAATAGGCTTAACCAATCCTCTTGAGCATGAGATCTTTAATAAACATTTTTTAAAATATTTGATTTATGATATTTGTTGTCAAAAATCTAATATCTCTAAAAATATGCAAAAACCTCACATTTTGTAAAATAGTTTTTCAAATAACTATCCCACTTTTAAATAACATGTTTTCACTATCAATATCCACAATTTTGTTTTGATCAAAACTAAAGATTGGGAAAATATTCTTTACCGTTCATTCACACATTTTGAAGTAAAAACCCAATCTATTTTATTCAAATAACTCTCACATCTAAGTGAAAACTTACTTTCAAACATTGTTGAATAATGCTAAAAACGTCTCTTTTAAAATCATGCATGGTGATCTCATATTTGTCATCTATATTTATATAAATGACACTTATAAGTGAACTAAATCAAATCAAGAGGACCATGGTTTGTTTATTAAGACTTTGTTTGTAACAAGTCTGGAAATCCATGCTATCATAACTACCCACTTATTGCACATTGATACACATTAGGATTAATCCTCCTAGTTATGTAGTCATGAAATACTTGATGTTGCTTATTGTTTCCTAGCACTTATATTTTACTTGTTTGATGAGTATGTTTGCATGCTAGATGAAATTGCTTGTTTACTTAATCTCTTTGATTAACATGCTTTGGCTACATAATTGCCTACATAATTAGTATATGCTTAATTGCCTCAAAGAGTTGGACTTGTTTGAAACCAAAAACACAACCTTTCTGCAATTCACTACCAAAAACCCTTTTCTGGCAATCTGGGAATCACCAGATGGGCGGCCCCCTTAAATCATAAGGCGGCCTCCTTAATTATTAAGGGGACCGGCCTCTAATTAAGGGGACCGGCCATCTGATGGTCGAAGGTGTTGTTTCCTTTTTCTACTTTTTAGCCCATTTCATCCTACACTTCCCAAAATTCATAAACCTATTTTATCCTAAACCTTCTATCAAAATTTATACATCCTTAATCCCACCAATCCTACATTATAAACACTCTCATTCCTCTCAATCTATACTCATCTCTTCATGACCTCTCCCATTAAACCAAAACCACCAAATAACCCGTTTGGAGAAGAAAGCCTAACTTCCATTAAAAGCCCGTCAAACCAAATGATGTTGTCAAACATCCAACACCAAATTCCTCCTATGTCTTCAACATTACATACCTAACACCTCTCTCTCCTTCTCACCAACATTACATATCAAAAACCTTTACTCACCCATATCCTTCTACATTACACTCAAACCTCATAATCTTACAACTCAAGCGATGTTGTTCATAATCAACCAACACCTAAACCTCACTCTCACACAAATGATCCATTTAACAACAAATCATCCATTCATGCTTCCACTAATGCTCCTTCTTATGATGAGCATGCACAATCCCAAAACAATAATCCCAACTTCATTACCAACACTTTACATGTTGCTCATTCAACAAAAACACCATCCACTCATGAAGCATCTCTTCCACCCATATCATGTTTTCATGATTACCCAAGCTCAAACATGTCTCCACCACCAAGAGTATCACCACCACATCCTACAACTTCACACGCCATTCCTATGTTGCATGTTCAAACCCTCACCCAAGACAACTATCATGCTCCACCACCATCACCTTCCTCCGAACACTTAATGTTCGTTGAGGCGCTAAAAGAATCCCATGAGCTTAGTGCTCTTTTAGCCTTACATCTTGCTCAACGCAATTTGGATCCATCTTCATCTAGATCACCCTCATCACCACACAACATAAATCAACTTGAGAAGCATGTCAACAATTGACCTTGTTGCATCTTTCTCCTAAAAACCATTGCATTCAATGAACACTTCACTTGGATTAAATATCTTCTCACTAGATCACATCCAATACCCTCACTTGAACAGCATCCAAAACCTTAATCAACCTCTTCCGCTACAAACTCTCCACAACCAAACTCTCCAACATTCATGACCTAAACATATACCTCCATTAATCCAACAACCTTACCCTAACTCAACCATCTTCATTCCAAACACTCCATCATCAACCATCTAAGCATACTATATGCTTATGATTTTCACTTTCAAATACTAATCAACCAACCTTTTGTTACAAGCAAGTCCGATGGCTCTCTTTGGCAAATTAGGATCTTTAACATAATCTCTTAGAATTAATTGTTATGTATCCTTAATATTTGTTTGCTATGCTTGTTATTTGTATATTGCATATTCTTCTATATATGCTTGTGCTTCTAATATTTTTCTTGCGAGAATTTCATACCTCGATCCCTTGGTGCCATCGAACGAGGGGGAGCACGCATCAAGGGGGAGCTTTCATCCCGTCCAACTTCATTTATGAAGCTAGCCGGCATAACCTTTTTGATTCTACAAAAAGGGGGAGAAGTGAATATAAACTCACTAAGTACTTGTCTAAAAAAAATTAATTTTTAGACTTAATGAGTTTAGGTTTTGTAATCATCAAAAAGGGGGAGATTGTTGATATAAATAATGCCTAAAAACATTATTAACATATATCGATATCTCTATGTTTTGATAATCACAAAACGTAAACTCATTGAACTACAAATTATGACGTAAACAAGTATTTAGTCGTAAATATTTGCTTTAGCATCCATATCACTTAAGGTATGAATAAACAAAGTGTCTAATGCATTTTATGATCAAAGGAATTTTTATCTTTACAAACCTTACATTTTATTAAAGTGGGACAAACATTTTTAAACTTATACAAAACAATTTTGTATTTATAAGAAATGTTTTATTCAAAATAAATAGTTTAAATTCAAATTTCAACCCAAAAAACGGCTACATTCTTCAGGAAAAACCTCCCCCACAAAAAGACAAAAAATCTGAAGAAAAAAATATTTTTTTTTAGGCGGCCCCCTTAATTATACTAGGCGGTCCCCTTAATTATTAAGGGGACCGACCACGCTCCCAAACAGTATTTTTCCCCTTATAAATACTGGTTCATTCCACAGATTTTTCTTACCTTTTGCACGAAAATTTTCAGTCCCAATCCCTTCAAAACATCCTTCTAAATCCTTTGATCATAAGATTATAAGTCTTTGTTTCAAGTGATCCAATCCTTCACCACTCAAAGTGCAAGAGAAAATCCTCCCTATTATAAAGCCAAAGATGTATTAGGATCTAGTTAGTGTTTATTTGATGTTGTGAGTTATGTATATGTAATAAGTAGATCAAGATGATCTTACTTAGTAGTGAGTTTATGAGTGAGTAAGAAGTAGTGGGAAAAAGTAGTAGTGTGGAGAAGTCATGAAGTTGTGAAGAAGTAGATGTGTGAATATGTAGTGGAGTATAGAAGAAGTTGTGAAGTAGTGAAGAAGTCGTGAAGCCATGAAGAAGTCGTGTAGAAGTTGTGTAGTGATCGAAGTAGTGTTGTGAGATTGGTTCTAGCTACTATTAGAACTCGACATTTAGCTTAGTGTCGTTAAATTGTGTAAGCAAAAGTTGTGTACGGTTTTCTCCGCCAAAAGGGAGCTTGTTGAGTAGTGAAGAAAACTCTCGAGTAGGTGACTCGGGGAGTGGAGTAGGGCAAGGAAGGTGTCCTTGTAGCCGAACCACTATAAATCATCGTGTTCGGTTTGCATTTCCTTTCTCTTATCTCTTTTCATTTATTCTTGCATTTATCGCTTTACATCTATGCTTGCCTATATGTCTTAGTTGTTGCTTATATAGTTGTGATGATTGATTGTGTTGAACATAGAAGTTAATATTGTGATTGTGTGTATAATTATATGATATGGTCAAATAGATTATTATTCACACTTCTCATATTAAGTTTAACTTCATAGATAATTTGATACAAAACATTTTAAGATTTTAAAAGAAAAACGTATTCACACAAAGACCGATCAAAGCTCCATTCATAAAACTAAGTTTTTCCAAAAGCTTACATATATAATTGATTATATGGTGTTTACATACTAAATTATAATTAAAGGTTTTCCAAACAAACAATTGAATAAATTCGAATCAACATTTTGAAACAAAGTTTTTATAAAATGAAAAAGAGGGGAAAACTATTCAACCCCCCCCCCCCCTTTCTAGTTTTCCACATCTTTCCTCTTGGAAGACATTTATTTGGTCTTCCATCCATGTCTCCATATAAGCCTTAATCATGTAAACACATAAGCTCTAATAGCACCTAAAAGGCTTGCAAATAACACATAGACATTTTATTTTGACTTAAAAATTGTTCTCCAAAGATGCATTTTTAACATCAAAACCTATCCCAAAGCAATTTGGACACTTGAAAAATGTCATGCCAAAAACCTAATCTTGTTTTGTGGCCTAAGAGTCCTTTTATTCAAGTCACCAATGACTTGTTGTATAGGATGACCTTTCTTATATGAGCTTTATTAAAGATATAACATGCGGTATCTAGGGCATGACACCAAAACTTTTGTGGGATGGATTGCTCGTCAAGCATTGCATGACTCATCTTTCTTAACTTACGATGTGTTCTTTCAACAATCTCAAGCGATTGAGAAGTGAACGGGCCCGATAAGTTATAAGATATTCCATGTTGTTCACAAAAGGTTCCAAATTGCATTTTATCAAATTCACTACTATGATTTGTTTTAATTGAGACAATTAAACTATCAAGTAGGTTTTCATGATTCTTTCTTAAAATGTTGAGTTTATTCAAGACTCCATCCTTGTTTTCTAAGAATAAAATCCAAGTGTAATTTGAATAATCATCTACAATCATTAAAGTGTAGAAGTTTCCTCCATAACTTTGGATCAGAGATGGACCATACAAATCCAAATGAATCAACTCTAAAACCCTCTTAGTTGACACTCCTTTTTTTTTTTTTTTTTAATTATTAGTTTGTCATTGACTCCCTAGACATGTATCACAATAATGCCTTTCAAAACTTAACAATGGTAAATTGCTTACTAGCTTGTCGGCAAGACCTAACTTCTTAAGCCGAGGCATTGGGTTATTTACCATGTTTGAAATGCATATATTGTTACAAATAATCTATGATTGAAAGGTGTACAAGTTGTTTCGCCTATGACCTTTAGCTAGTACAACACCATTTTTATTAATAGAACAATCTACTTTAGTAAATTTTACCTCACAATCATCATCAATAAGTTGACTCACACTAATCAAATTAAAGTTTAGACCTCTAACATGCTCAACGTTAGTAATTTCAATGGAGTCATGAAGGACATTACCTCTACCGACAATTTTTCCCTTAAGTTCGCTCCCAAAAGTGACATGATTCCCATTATAAGCTGTGTATGATGTGAACAATCTTCTATTCCCGGTCATGTGTTTAGTGCAACCACTATCCACTATCCACTCATTCGGTTGTAGATCACTTTTGAAACAAACCTATAACAAAAATACAACTCATACTTTTGGTACCCATTGCTTCTTAGGTCCATTTTGGTTAGCATAAGAGTTACCCAAGTTGAACATTCTTGGGTCTTGAAGTAAGACACATAATTTCTCAATACCAAAACTCGAAAAAGCGGACCAAGGATTATTTCGAAAATTATTTTGACTTTGATAACTTGATCTATAGTTATTATATCCTTGAGGTCTAAAGAAGGTTTGGTTTGGGTAGGAGTTCTCTCTCCTTTGATAGTTGTTGTATTGGTAGTGAGATGTCCTTTGATAAAAATTTATTCTTTGATAATTTTGGAGTGAGGATCTTTGGTTATATGGATTAGTAGGTCTAATATTAGGTGTAGGCAAAAGTGGTCTAGTATTAACTCGAGGTTGTGTATAACCACGACCATTATGATAGCCCGACTTGTAAAGTTGTTTTGGGTTATCTCTTTTTGTACCGGAAACTTGGTTACCTCGAGTGTTTGCAAGAGGAGCTTGAGGAGTAATTGGTTTGATAAAAGTTTTAGACAATTCTCCAATTTCCCTCAGGGGACTGGCGCGCTTCTGGCGCATTGACGCGTCTTGCAGCGCGTCACCCTCGGAAAATTTTGGAAACTCGTTTTCTTTAGTCTTTACAAATGTTATTGGTTTTGTCAGGCTTACGGAAGTGATTTCTCGTTGTTTTGAAAATCCAAGACCTTCCTTATCTTGGGACCTCTTTTGACTACCAATAATTTCTTCTAAATCATTTATACTTTTCTTAAATTTTAAAATCTTAGAGACTCCTTTTGAAGTTTAGATACTTTATCTTTTAAAGAGTCAACCTCAAGTGTGAGTGACTCACAACTTTTACATAGTTCAATTACCTCATTCCAATGATTAAGTTTCTTTACTTCTTTTTCAAGCTCATAAACTTTCTTATTGAGTTTACTATGTTCTTGTTCAATGATGCGTTTTTCATTAAGAGTTTTCTCAAGTGTTTTTCTAAAATTCTCATTCTCCTCTTGCAAATCACTGATATCTACATTATTAAAGGAAGAAGAGTTTAGGGGTACCTCAAGTTTTTCTTGAGCCATGAGACAAGTAGCTTCCTGTGTTGGTTGATCTTCATCTTCACTATCACTCCACGCTCCTCCAACAAATGCCTTGTTCATTCTAGGCTTAGGGCATTCATTTATGAAGTGACCCTTCTCTCCGCAATTGTAGCATCCTTGTGTGCGTCTAGAGCTCTCACCAACTTTGTTGTCACCACCTCGACTTCCACTAAAGTTGTTCCTTCCATCATTCCCTTGGTTTCCAACTCTATTACTGCGCCTAAAGCTACCTCCTCTTCTAAGGAACTTCCTAAAGTTCTTAGCCATCAAGTTGTACTCTTCGTCATCTTCATCACTTCCTTCATCATTATCATCACTAGTTTGTTCCCTAGTGACTTTAGCTTTGAGGGCTAGTGACTTAACCTCTTTCTTCTTTTCCTTAGAAACAACCTTGTCGTTTTCTAAAATCATTTCATACACTTTGAGGTTGCCGATTAGCTCGTCAAGAGGAAGTTCCGTCAAGTTCTTGGCTTCTTCAATAGCCGTCACCTTTGGCCTCCACTTAACTGGAAGAGCTCGAAGAAACTTTCTCACATGGTTCTTGTTGTAAAAGCTAGGATCTAGAGCCGTGAGGCTTGTGATAATAGCATTGAACCGTGTGTAACCATTGTCAATGGTCTCTTCATCCGAGATTGCAAACTTCTTATATTGTTGGATGAGTAAGTCGATCTTGCAATCTTAGACTTGTGAGTTACCTTGATGTGTGATGATGAGTGAATGCCAAATCTCCTTGGCGGTCTTGCATATATGAACTCTCTCGAACTCCCTTCGAGGTAGAGCAATTAGATTAACATCTTGGCTTCATCATTCTTACCAAGCTTTCTCCTCTCATCATCTTTTAGATCCGAGTTGGGCTTTTCCACTAACAACTTTGTTTCGGGGTCTTCCACCATGAACACAAAGTTGCCATTTTGAATAATTTCCCATAAATCAAGATCTTTCGACCTAACATAGGTCTCAAACCAGGTTTTCCAAAAACAAAACCCATTGGTCTCTAGCAAAGGTGGTCTTTGCATAGAGCATCCCTCAACATAGTTCTCTTGAGCCATGGATCAATACTCTACTTTACCAAAAATCTTAGTTAGGATTTTAGATTTTTGGGAAAGAAGTTTTTGACTTAAAGCGACTTCTCGGGAAGGCTTTAACGCTCAAAAACTTGAGTGTTCCGCTCTGATACCAATTGTAGAACCGTAGAGGGGGGGGGTGAATATGGTTTCTTTGACTTTTTAGATGTTTAAAAACTTTAAGCCAAAGAGAATACCAAGTGGTTGTACAATAATCCAACAACCACTAACACAACCAAAGTATATAAAGCAAGTAAGAACACAACGATATATACTGGTTCGGGATGGGGGGGTTTATACCATTCGTACGTCCAGTTTCGAATCCACGAATCTGATACTATTCACTAGTATAATCCTTTCGGTGGACTACAAACCGTTACAATTCACTCCACCGATATTCACCAATATCGATTGATGCGTGGGAATTGCACCAGGCTTTACCTCTCGAGGGATCTCGAGAAGCTTACAACCCCCACCAGGCAGTGTACTTGATCGTTGTAGTATAGTATAGTGACAAGTACCAGGGGATTGATCGTTCAACTCAGAAATAGTGTCGCTAGGATTAGAAAGCCTAAAAACTAGGTCTAGGGGTGAGGGATCATTCTTTTTGTATTTTTATGTTTTTATGAAAGCAAGTAAAAATCTCGGTTTTGGAAGAGTGGGCGGAATTAGTTGCTAGTCAACTAACCCAATAACTAAAGATGCAATCAAAATAAAATAACAGAAATGTAAATTAAACTAATTAAACTAATATGGTGTGAACAATAGATGGGAGAATTGTGTTTACTTAGATTTCACTACTCCTTAGATATCTTTTACAGGTTAATTGTTTGTTACAGTTGCATGGATGACGGGTTATATTCCTTAATACCAATCGTGGGGTGGCGTACGTACTTCCCCAACTCTATAAGCTCCTACTTCACTCCTATGTCGAGCCTGCAAGAAGCTCCTAACATGGGATCACTAGAATTCGCTCATGCATTAAATACAACCATAAAAACCTTAGTACGCATTGGTTCATGTTTCTTAAGACGTTCAATCATGTTACACAATGGAAGTCTGCCAGTTTTCTTAAGCCTAACATCGAAATCATTCATCCATTACAACTATAAACAAGCAATCAACCTATAATCAACATCTAGGTTTCATTACATCTTAGCAAACACACAAGAGATCTAGCCTAGCATGTTAAAATCAAGACAAGCGTAAGATACATTCAAACAACACATAGACATATTGAATGAATTGAAAGGATACTTATCTTAATTGAACATGAAGGGTTTCAAGGGGTGAAAACCCTTGAAAATACTGTAAAAGTCGTGTTAGGATTTATGCAATTTGACCCTAAAATTCTCCTCCTATTCTCCTCTCCTTAGAATGAAAATTACAAAGACTATATATAGATTTACTAAGGTGACGGCATCAAGAAGAAAGTTCTGACGCCGTCAACCCGCCGCCAAAAATATAATCGGATTGCCTAGATCCAGATCTGACGCCGTCATGTGTATTGCTGCTCTGGGCCGTCACCACTTTTACTCTTGACGCCGTCACGTTTTCACTGGGCCGTCACCAAAATTGCTCTTGACGCCGTCATCAAAATGCTCTTGACGCCGTCAGGTACTGTTCCTAGCAAGGAAAATTAAGACTTTGCCATTTTCTTCACTTTTATGCTCCAAAAACGTCCAAAATGCTTCCTTTTCCAGGGTCACTAAGACCACTACCAAGACTTCCCACCGGAAGTATCAAACCCCAACTAGATCCCCAATGATCTAGGCTTGGTCACCAAGACACAAGACTTCCCTTACAAACAATTGAATGAATGATTAAGTGTTTGTTTAATAAACCAAGCCCTAACCTAACCTAGAGACTCGATTGTAATAGAAAGGGTATAGATAAGAAGACCCTCGACACAATCACAAGAGTGGATTAGGTTCTTGTGATTCTTCCCTTGCAAAGATATGTGTTCTTCAATGACGTTAGTATGAAAATCAAGAACACAAGATTAGAGATAGAGAGATTTGAGAGTGTTTAGAGAGAAAGAATCTAGAGAGAAAGAATAATGGCAAGGGGTGAGGAATACAAGAGGCAAGGGTGGTATTTATAGGCCAAGAACCCAAACTTGGGACATTTTACCGAGGCCGGCGCGGGCAGTGCACCAGGCTTCTGTAAACATTTCCTAAGTGTTGGGTGTTTGGATCTTATAAGTACCTATCCTATCTAAACCCCCAATTGTACTTCACACTAAACCTTAACATTAATCAATCTAAGGTTTACCAACTCAAATAGCCAATTTGGAAAATGTTTTGTGAAGTGTTTATGAGAAAACAAATTACCAAGGGTATAAAGTGTAGATAGGGTAATTTGGAAGGGGTAGAAGTGTTATTCCTCACATGGCATAGAAAAGAGAGAAATAATATGCCAAGGTATATTCCAATGCTTAGGGGGAAGAATGAGATGGAGGGTTGAGATGAGATGATTTGAATTGGATGGTTAAGATCAAAGGAGCAGATCAAAGGAGCCTATGTTTGGATTTCAAATAATTTGGCATGTGGGGAAAATGAAGGGTTGAGATGTGTTTATTTAAAATAGATGGCTAAGATCAAAGGGAGCCTAGGTCTGGATTGAAAAGGGATATTCCAAAGGAATATGCTTTGCTTGGGGGAAAGAGTGAATCAATGGTTGAGATGGTTTTGGTTTGAAATGGATGGCTTGGATTAAACACATGTGATGGTATAGAGAAGAGGGTGAGGTGAATGGTTGAGATGTGTTGTAATTTGAATTCAATGGCTAGGATCAAAGGAGCATCCTTTGGAATTCAAACAATTCCCATGTGTTGAAAATGAAGGGTTAAGATGTGTTGAAAGGGAATGGATGGTTGAGATGTAGAGTGTGTAAGGGAATATGTAAGAGTGTAAGAGATTGTGTAAGAGAATATATGATTTGGATATGATTGGATATGATTGTGTTTGTCTTTTGTAGAAAGGAGATTAAGAGAAGACTAAGAAGAAATCTAATTGTCATTAAAAAGAAAAGGTTTAGGCAACTAAGATTATAAGTTGAGAAAATCATAGGTTACTTATAAGTTCAAGTAACACAACGTCGAGAATCCATAGGTTCATATCTCGTGACTTTCCATGACTCGACGTTCTCAACTAATACCTTGGTTCAAACAAGTTAAGTGTTTTGCCTTGATGTAAATCATAACCCAAGTGGGAAAGGATGCGTTTACGCAAAGTAACCTTTGACTTAGTTTGACTAATAAGGGAGTAAACCCGTTACGTAATTAGAGAAGACGTAAGCACGGGATATGAGCATATGGATGCTTCAACACGATGTCACGTGAAATATACAAGCTCCCTAAGTTTAGAAAAGCCTTGGCTAGAGGCGATGGTTAGAAAACATGAGTTGGCGTTTTCTCGTAAATGGGTGTTTTAAAAGTAGGATCTCTCAAGTCTCAAAACTCGTTTCGAGTGTTCTCAATTAAACACATAACATATTCATACCTGTATCGAAAGATCCACATTTGTCGGGTAAGGGGAAAGCCGACTTTCAAAATTCGCCCGAGACCATACAGTGTCCTGGCGCGTCACCCACGCGTTGACGCGCGGGCAGCGCGCCAGGAGCAGATATGGGCTCCGGCGATTTTGAGCTAACGTTTGTTATTTTATGTGTTTCGATGGTTTATTTGTCATCATTAAAACATGAAGAGATCTTGATCATGTTGCCTCAACATTTCTATTTAACCAAACATCACATGCTATATTGATCTAAAAATCGGTGGTTTTACTAAATTAGTAAACTGAGTCTTTTTGTTATGCTAAAAGTATTCACATTTTTAAAGCCATTTGGTTATGGGTTGTTATACAATGCAAAGTATCTCATAACAAACTAACTAAAGTATAAAAGCGACTTCAATGAGATCAAGAGCTAAATATAAACTTTTTGGTTTAGTCTGATGTAAAAGCATACTCAATGTATAATATGAAAGTTTTGGAAAACTAGCAAAGGATTGAGAAATACTTTTGAATATGCAACAAGCGAGACTTGAGGTGACTATATGGAGATTTTCCCTAAAAGGAGGCATACATTTTAAAACGGGTTTTATGAGAATGTTTTGGTGTTAAAGTTTCTTTATTTACAAATATTTATATTGTTTATTTAAAAATTATGTTGACGAATGTCTGTGTACTATCTACCACGATCACTAGTGGATGCACGGTAGAAATGAAATGTAAAGTAAAGAATTTTTATAAGCATTGATAACTAGTAAGTGTTAGAGTTTACGGTTTTTATTAAACGATTTAATATTTATTAAGATATAAGACTATCAAATATATTAAACGAGGAAGCGGAATCATGTAAAACTCATATACGGATCATACGATTTATGCAATTAATCATGCTTAAAATAAAAGTAATACCAACTTTTATGCTCGGTATGATCAAGAAACTAATAATTAAGAAGTGATTATTCTCCACGGTTGATCCACACTACACGTTAAACGATACCTAGCGATGCTAGTCGTAACACCATTGAATACGCAATTCAAACTTATCCTCACGTAGAGACTTGCAATCGAAGAAAGCAAAACCCGAAACCCTTTGGTTTTGGGTTTGGACGATCGGCCATACAAGAGAAAGAGGGAGAGGAAGTTTTGTGTTAAGTTATGAAGTCCTTTGAATGATCCCTTTGTATTTATACTAAATTAAAATGTTCTAAATTATTCTTAAACTTAATCCCCAAGTTAATCAAACATTCCTTTTTTCTTGTCATTTTCCCCTGGCCGATTTCCATAAGGGTTTTAGGGTATTCCCTTATTTGCTTTAGTTGTTTTGTTATTAATACATTATTAATAACTAACTAATAAGTTTTTTACATTATTATTTATTAATACGATATATAATAAATACACAACTAAAATGACTTATAAATCATTTGGTGCTAATATAATATAATTATAATATTTATATTATAACTTAGTGTATCTAAGTGTATTTGTGTGTGACCTATAGGCTCATATAAATTTAGTTGCATAAATATGTAATGAGCCTTGAGCATATTCCACCAGCTCTCATTTGCGAATGGCACATTTACCTTGTATTTATACAATCAATGATTAGTGTCTAGCAACACGCCAATGCCCCTAAAATATATGAGGTTTAGTTTCTTAAACCTTTAAGGATAATGGTTTATAATCAATTTTTCCTTTTGTTTCAAATATTTTGTTAAATTTAAGACAACAATTAAAAGTACCGGTCTCTTTTTTTTCTTCCTAATTTAAGGTATCGATTTTTTTCTTGTTGCAATGTTGGACAATTATTAGATTTGCAGGTTACAAAGTAGGTTAAAATATCAAACACCCCCTTATCGCTTATTACACCAAATTCCTAGTCACAATACATCATTCGTACGAATTAAAATATGAAATTAACACAGATACTTAATCTTAACAATAACTAATTTTAGAAAATAAAAAAAAAAAATCAAACAAACGAAAATATTTTAACTAATTTAATGACTAAAATAGCCTTTAAATTTAAATAAATTACCAAACGGATTCCAAAAATTCTAAAAATTTTAACCCAACTAAAAATGCTATTAAAGAGCTACCAGAAAATTAAAAAAAAATGTATACATGTTTTTTACTTTTTTACTATTTTTTATAAAATTAAACAAAATAGTTTTATAAAAAGAAAAGGACAGAGTCGGTTTTTGATTTTTTAAAATAGTAAAACGTGACTAGAATTCTTCAAAAAATTATGAAAAATAGAAAATACTTTTTAGAGTATTATATAAAAAGGATGAATTTTTATAAAGGTTTTTGATATATCTAGACAAAATAAAAACGCAAAATTGTTTTTTTAATAGTAAAATGTGACTAAAAATCTTGAAATAATTATGAAAAAAGAAAATACCTTTTAGAATCTTTAATAAAATGGACGAATTTTTACGAAGGTTTTGGTATATTTAGACTAAATAAAAACAAATGTTGTAAAAATCGCGAATTGGTAGTCGGGCGGTCGATCCTTTTTTAACTTGTAATCGGTCTAGGCGGGATTTATAGGTGATTAATTGGATTGGTATTTTCGGCAAAATTTGGGTATTTCTAACGAGTTTTGGGTATTCCCGGCAAGATTTACCTTTAAAAACGTATTGTAATATATATATATATATATATATATATATATATATATATATATATATATATATATATATATATATATATATATATATATATATATATATATATATATAAATGCAAGTATAAGTGATTAAAACTAGCTTTAGGTATTTTCGGCAAGTTTTCAGCAAGTTTGACCACCGTTGACTAGGATTGACTGATTTGTTTGACCGGTTTACACAAATCAAAAAGGTTGGTGGCCTAGCAGCGCCTAGACGGCGATTAATCGGCCTTGTAGATCTTTTTTTGCAACACTGACATTGGAAACACAAAACTTTTATAAAAAAAGTAAATAAAGAGGTAATCTGTTACCTAACTAACAGGTAAAAATATCCTTAAATTGCACGGTATGGTAAGTTAAATACCTTAAATTGAAATAAATAAATAAAATTACCTTTAATTGAAATTGGACCTAAGATAAGTACCTTTTTTTACGATTTGCTCTTTAAGACATGGATAAAAGCATAAAAGCATTCTTATTTATTTAAAAATTTTGTTTCTTGACTTTAGATCTTGAACTTGACTACTAAATAACTCAAGATTCATCTTAATTATATTCAATCGCGGTCATCTTGTTCAAATCGTCTAGAGGCTTAGAAGTACTTACAATTCGGACAAAATTACACGGATGGTCCCTGTGGTTTACTTGGATTGCAAGTTTAGTCCCTAAGTCAATTTAAGTACACCAGAGATACCTATTTTTTGAAACTTGTCACACATATAGTCCCTAATTTAGATGGCCGTGTAACACCCCGAAAATTTGATAAGCAGTGGAAGTCTAATCGGGGTCATTACAGTTTAGAACACAGTCATACTTATAGAAAACAATTCAAAAGATAAGTTGATATCATTCCATGAAAACTCAAAGTATTCAGAGTTACAAACATTTTCCAAATGTTAATTGTTTCACAAAAGAGGTGATGAGTTTGAAAAGAATGATATAATTATTGGAATAAAAGGGAGGTCCTGTGTGCCCTTTTTGCCAGTTCCATGTCATCATGCCGCTAATTTCCTGAGATAAACATGCTAAAAAGTCAACACAACGGTTGAGTGAATCCATAGTAGTTTAAATTTATAATAGTGTGAACACAAGTCAAATATTTTAAATAATCAAATCAAGATGATTGGTCTTGATTAAACGGGTGTCATATGGCTCCTAAGCCTCACGAAACTCAAGCCTTAACGTGGGTGATATCAAATAATGATATAATCGCCTACACCACGAGGGATGTAGATGACAAAAGGGGCCCTCGGTGACAAAAATGTGCAAAATTTCCATGGTACCTCAAATATAGAACACCCCCTGCCAAATGATCACTTTGGCAGAGATGGGTTGCAGTCTCCAATAGATCTATCAACTATATTCGCGCTCACTCGCAAGTGATTAAGGTTCGTGATATGAGGGACTTGTAGCACGGGTGTCAACTTAGGCAATATTAGAAAATAATCGCATACTAAAAATACTTGTGTTCGGTTTATAGCATGTATCTCCCCACGGGGTTTAAAAACAATTAAAAAGGTGGGACCATGAACTCACCTGGTGGGTGTGTGCAAAACTCAAACGGTGCTAAAAGGTTATGGTGTATTGCTACGATTAGCAATGAATAACCTCCGACTTGCGACCTAAATTAATGTGATATATAAATATTACTATCGGTGTTTCAGATTCGATGCGTGATTGACGTGTGATACAACTCGAGTACGGTGATATCGATTTCAGGGGTCTCAAATTATTCAAAATAACTTTATGTTGTTACGAAAAGGTGATCAATGAGCGTTGAATTATCCGTTATAATAATAACATTAATGTAAATATTTATTTTAAATATTTTTAGTAGTAGTGGATATTTATTTAAGTTATATATTATATATATGTGTATATATATTTATATATTACAAAAATAAATATGTAAAGTAATATTAGTTCAAATAAGTGATAAAATGTCATTGTCAAGTTTGACCTTTAACTTTAAGAAAGTTACACCTTTTTACCCTTGAGTTAAAATAATTACATTTTTAGTCCTTTTTAATCTTTTTATACTTTAGACCTTAAGTTTAAGGTATTTACAGTTTCTACCCCTTTAGTTCCTTTCAAATCGATTGTTTTCAGTTTGGTCTGAAGCTTTGGCTGTTTTGATACTTTTGGTCCTTTAACGAGATGATTTGCAAAATTAGTCCTTTGTTAAGTTTTTGAAAAGTGAACTTTTGTACATAGAAAGTAAACATTTTTAACTTATAAAAACCTTACAAAAATTTGTTTTTGAAGTATAATAGTGTCGAGTTTTTGCTTGGTTCATGACTCGAAAAATTTATGAAAATCCCCACATGGGCCTCGTTAGCCCATCTCAGGCCCAAGTAATTTTCATGAATAGATTTAGGGGTGTTCGAACATGCTTAGGATTAGGTTCTTTTAAGTAGCGTTAGGCCTCAAAAATCATGCATGTTCGGTTATCTCGATTTAGTTGGGTTCAAAGAAAAGAGTTGTCGAAAGATATATGTGTGTTGTACATAAAAATATGAAAATACAAGACCTTTTCTAAGTGTGTCGAGGTGTGATTTTTAGTGTTTGTGTTAAGTGTGGGTTAGTGTTTTTAAGTGTTTTAAACGTAGTGACATGCATGCAATGCATCAAAATGAAAAATAGTATTGTAAGAATTGAAAAGGGAAGTGAGCAACTTACAACACCTAAAGAGGTGGTGAAGTGATCGTGTGATACGAGATAAGAGGCAAGCAAACGTGATACCCTCCTTGTATTGTGACCTTCGATCCAAATTAGTTACCCAAGCTAGTATCTTGCCCAAAATCTACTTGTGTGTGCTTATTGGCCTTCGACAGTAAGCAAGAAAGAAAGAGAGAATTGTGGTTTTGAGATCTTAGTGAGATTTGAAAGTGTGGTGAGGGTGAGCATTTAATGTGAGGTATTTATAGGAGAATCACAAGCAAACTAGCATGGTTCACATGTGAAATATGTTGTGTGTGCCTTTGATGTGTCATTTCGAATTGAAGCAACATGGTCAAAAGGTTCTTGTGGTGTCAAGTCGAGCTAGGAGTACTTAAGTGCTATGATTATTTCTTTGAATTTGTTTATTACTAGGACAAGAAGGATTAGGAACATGTGAGTGTACTCATGGATTAGATTAAGAGAGAAAAGAATCAAGGTGGTTTTTGTTGGTGGTTAAAGAAACATGGAAACCTTTGGGTAATGATCTTTAAGAAAAGTTAGGGTG
Organism: Artemisia argyi; assembly: GCA_030686995.1. Classification (NCBI taxonomy): domain Eukaryota; kingdom Viridiplantae; phylum Streptophyta; class Magnoliopsida; order Asterales; family Asteraceae; genus Artemisia; species Artemisia argyi. The sequence continues at coordinate 113,682,592 of CM060704.1, read as the reverse complement.
GATAGTATTAGTTTATGATTTAGGTTAAGGTGAGTTAGGGTGGCTATAGGTGGTGCTTTGGTGGTCTTCTCACGCAATGGAGAAAAAGAGAGGGGAGGTGGAGTGGTGTCGAGTTATAGTGAAACAAAGAGGAAAGTTGGATGTGACTAGTGCTTGCTAGGGTTTTACCCTTTGGTAGCCTTGTGTCGAGTCAAACCAAGAACAAGAAAGAAAGTGACATACTAGTATTGGTGTTGAGGTGTTTGGGTTTGTGTACAAGTCGTATGACTGTCATGGTGTCGAGCAAAAGATTGGAAATAAAATGTCACGAGGACAATACTAGATGGTGTTGTGTTCGAATAAAAACGGTGCCACAAAAATATGTAACATTTTATTAGTGAACTTTGGTGATGTTGTGGGCGTGTGAGTCGTGGCTCAAAACAAAAGAAGTAGACAAGCTGGGCTCGTGTGACCATTGATCCAAAACAAACGAAATAAGCCATTGGGCTTTGGTGATTCTCGGCCCAAAACAGGAAGAAAGAAAAGATACTTGTGGACTTAGGGGTTGGATCAAAGCCAAAGTAAAAAAAAGAAAATGAAATAGTGTAGTGTATGGGCTAATGAAACCAAAGGCCCAATAAAATGGCGAGGTGTCGTTGACTAGTGTTTTTGTAACTTTATTTCGGTGTCGGTGTCGGTGTTGGTTCGTTTATACCTTGAAAAATATTAACGGTGATGTTTATACATATAATACTTATATATATAGTATAATTATAATCTATAATAGTTAATATATATAGATATATATATTTCGGTGTCATTTCTAAGTGTTGCGTCGCAAGTGGGAGTTACTTGTGTTAACCTCATTGGGTGACATCTAAGAGTGACTATGGGTGATACCAGGTGATAAATTCATGTATCGGGTGCCATACATAAAGTGACAAAAGTGATACAGGTGATATACATATAGTGACTAAAGGTGTTTCAGGTGACATGCGAATGGTGACTAATGGTGATACGGGTGTCATGCAAACGGTGATTTATGTGGAAAAAAAATAAATAAATAAAAAAAAAAAAAAAAAAAAAAAAAATTAGCCCGCAAAAATAGCTTTGATTAGAATAGATTTGGTGATTAGCATTATTAAATGACATGGGATTTTACGGAGTATTACAGTACCCACCCGTTAGATTGGATTCGTCCCGGAATCCAGAGTTGAATCGGTGTTTGGGGTTGATTTGTCGAATAGGTGTGGATATTTGGCACGAATTTGATCCTCGCGCTCCTAAGTGAACTCGGGTCCTCTACTAGAGTTCCATCTGACCTTAACAATGGGAATGCGACTATGCTTAAGTCGTTTGACTTCCCTATCCATAATCTCGACGGGTTCCTCAACAAAGTTCAACTTATAGTCGATTCTGATTTCTTTTAACGGAATCATGAGGGTTTCATCCGATAAACACTTTTTCAAATTTGACACGTGGAAGGTGTTATGTACTCTGCTGAGCTCCTCAGGGAGTTCAAGTTTATATGCCACCGGACCGATTCTTTCAATGATCTCGAAGGTTCCAACGTATCTTGGATTTAACTTTCCACGTTTTCCAAACCTAATCATCCCTTTCCAAGGTGATACCTTTAGCATAACTCTATCTCCAACTTGAAATTCCATTAGTTTCCTTCTCACATCGGCATAACTCTTTTGCTGATCTCTGGCTTGCAACCGCTGTCTAATCTTTACTATTTTCTCGGTGGTTTCAAGAATCAACTCGGGACCTGAGATCCGTACATCTCCAATATCAGCCCAACAAACTGGTGATCGACACTTTCTTCCATAAAGTGGCTCGAACGGTGCGGCCTTGATACTGGCGTGATAGCTGTTGTTATATGATAATTCTGCTAACGGTAGGTGTTTATCCCAGCCTTTTCCAAAATCGATCGCACATGCCCGAAGCATGTCCTCTAGGGTATGGATAGTTCTCTCACTTTGACCATCGGTCTGTGGATGGTAAGTGATACTCATATCTAACTTAGTTCCCAAGGCTTTATGTAAAGATTTCCAAAAGTTAGACATGAAACAGCTGTCTCGGTCTGAGATAATAGAAATCGGCACTCCATGCCGTGAAACTATCTCCTTCAAGTTTAAACGTGCAAGAGTGCTCATATCATCAGTCTCTTTGATTGGCAAGAAATATACTGACTTCGTGAGACGATCGACAATGACCCATATAGTGTCCAATCCACCCGATGTCTTGGGTAATTTCGTAATGAAGTCCATTGTAATTCTTTCCCATTTCCACATTGGTAGCTCTGGTTGAGTCAAAAGACCGGATGACCTTTGATGCTCAGCCTTTACTCTTGAGCAGGTCAAACATTTACCGACATACTCTGCAATGTCAGCTTTCATGTTTGGCCACCAATAAAACTTCTTAAGGTCATGATACATTTTGTCTGAGCCAGGATGAATGGGATATTTAGACTTATGAGACTCATGCATGATGAGGTCTCGCATTCCTCCATACAGTGGAATCCAACTTCTGTCCTTGAAACACAGCCTTCCATCTGGTTTCTTTACAAATCCATTCATGCTCTCTGGCATGTCGTAAATCTTCTCATGTGGTCTATTCTCTTCTTTAAGGGCCTCAGCTTGAACTTCAAGAATTTGAGACGGAAGTGGTGATCTGATTGTCATTCCCAAAGATCTAACTCTGAGGGGTCTAAGTCGTTGCTTTCGACTCAAGGCATCTGCTACAACATTTGCCTTCCCAGGGTGATAACAAATTTCACAATCATAATCACTTAATAACTCTAGCCATCGGCATTGCCTCATATTCAACTCCTTTTGATCTAAAATGTGTTGGAGACTTTTGTGATCGGTGAAGACCGTACACTTGGTTCCATATAGGTAGTGTCTCCATATCTTGAGAGCGAATACCACTGCTCCTAGTTCTAGATCATGGGTGGTGTAGTTTTCCTCGTGAGGTTTAAGTTGTCTAGAAGCGTAAGCGATTACTTTAAATCTTTGCATCAATACGGCACCCAAACCTTGGATTGATGCATCACAATATACCATGAAATCCTCACTTCCTTCGGGTAATGCTAATATCGGTGCTTCACAAAGTTTCTGCTTCAAAAACTGAAATGCTGATTCTTGCTCTTCTCCCTAGTCAAACTTCTTCTTCTTCTGGGTTAATTCAGTTAAAGGTTTAGCAATCCTTGAAAAACCTTTAATAAATCTCCGATAGTATCCGGCAAGACCTAAAAATTGGCGTATCTCGGTAGGACTCGTAGGGGATGCCCAATTTTTAACAGCTTCGATCTTGGCGGGATCAACATGAAGACCTTTACTGTCAATAACATGCCCAAGAAATTGTACCTTCTCGATCCAAAAATCACACTTAGAGAATTTGGCGTACAATTTCTCTTCTCTGAGCCGTGTTAGTATAGCCCTGAAGTGTTCTGCGTGCTCTTCCTTACTATGTGAATAGATAAGGATATCATCGATGAATACAATCACAAACTTGTCCAAATAGGGTTTGCACACTCGGTTCATTAAGTCCATAAATACAGCGGGTGCATTTGTTAGACCAAATGGCATTACTTGGAATTCGTAGTGGTCGTATCTCATCCTGAAAGCCGTCTTAGGGATATCTTCTTCCCTAACTCTCAGTTGGTGATAACCTGACCTTAAATCAATCTTCGAGTAAACACTCGATCCTTGCAGTTGATCAAACAAATCGTCAATCCTTGGTAACGGATATCGATTCTTCACAGTAAGTTTGTTCAACTCACGATAATCGATACACATCTGGAAGGTTCCATCCTTCTTCTTTACAAACAACACTGGTGCTCCCCACGGTGACGAACTTGGGCGAATAAATCCTTTATCTGACAATTCCTGCAATTGCTCAGATAACTCCTTCATCTCAGACGGTGCCAGTCTATAAGGTACTCGTGCTACGGGTGCTGCTCTTGGCACCAAGTCAATTTGAAATTCCACTTGACGTGTTGGCGGAAGGCCTGGAAATTCCTCAGGAAAGTCCTTGACTACTGGCACATCCTCAAGTCGCTTCTCCTCCGACTTCTTCTCGGTGACTTGAGCCAAAAAGGCTTGACATCCTCGTTCGATGTACTTCACGACTTTGATGCAAGAAACGATGCTTAGACGTGTTTTACTTCGCTCATCACGAACAATTAGGGTTTCATCTTTAAGAGGGATGTGAACGACTTTCTTGTGTCAAATGATTTTAGCGCAGTTCTTGGATAGCCAATCCATTCCTATGACGACGTCGAAACTACCAAGTCTAATTGGCATAAGGTCTATGACGAAAGGTGTGTTTAATAGGTGTAGGGTGCAACCCCGGATTATGGTGTTAGTGCTCACTAGTTTTCCATCAGCTAGTTCAATTTTGTATGTGGTGTCTAGTTTGGTTGGTGAAATATTAAGTAGGGGTGCAAGAGAAACAGATACGAAACTTTGATCGGCTCCGGAATCAAATAAACTTTAATGAGGCAGTTGTTTAGAAGGAACATACCAGTGACTACGTTCAGATCTTGCTGAGTGTTTCCTTCTCCCAGCACGTATACTCTTCCTCGTGCATTGTTTTCCTTGTTTGGGCACTGACGCCTGTAGTGTCCTTTCTCTCCACAAGCATGGCATACCACAGCCACGGGGTTGCAAGTTAGCTCCTGTAGCCTTGCAATCTTGTGTCTTATGACCGGTCCTTGAACACTTTCCACACTTAGCATAACAGGGTCCAGTGTAGTGCAGTTTACACTTGTTGCAGAATGGGGCAGGTCCACCATACTCAGCATTCCTAGCTGGCACGGCGACATAAGCTTTGGCAGCTTCTTGTCGTCGGTTTTGTTGATGGTGGTGGGTGTTCCTTTCATGGTGATAGTTACGGTTGGGGTTACGGTTGTTGTTGTTGTTGTTGTTGTTGTTGTTGTTGTTGTTGTTGTTGTTGTTGTTGTTGTTGTTGTTGTTGTTGTTGTTTGTCTTACGATCATCAAACTTCCTTTTGTGATCATTGTTTCCCTGAGTAGAGTTACGCTTAATCTCCCTGTCTAGCAGTCTTTGGGCAATAGTCATTGCTTCTTCCAAAGATTGAGGCTTTGACGAGGTGACGTTTCCCTCAAAGCTCCTAGGTAGTCCCTCAATATACCTTTCCAACAACTTTTCCAAATCGGGAACCTTTGAAGGGCATAGCGTGGCAAGTTCCTGAAATCTCCTATCATAAGCCCTGAGGTCATTCCCTTTCACGACCAACAGGTGAAACTCATCTTCTAGTTTCTTGATTTCCCCTCTTGGACAGAACTTCTTCAATATATTTTCCTTAAAGTCAGCCCAGGTGATCTAATAGGCTTCCTCTACGCCTATCTTCTGAGAAGTTGCGTTCCACCAAGACAACGCATCTTCCAGCAATGTTCCAGTAGCAAACGAGACTCTGTTTTCAGTGGCACAACCGCTCCTCACAAACACTTTCGAGTCACAGAGGACTCGCTTTCTGCAGTGGGTCGGTTGTTGCTACTTGATCGCACTATTGCGGCAGCCTGCTATTCCAAAGCTGCAGCAACACTGTCGGCAACCAACTTCTTGATAGTAGCTTGAGTCATAGCGGGTGACGTGGTGGTAGTTACGGTTTTCCTAGGGGCCATATCTCTATAAAATCGCAAGTGCATAAGTAAGAATTCCAAACATCAGTCAATAACAAGAGAAATAACATAACCAAGCTCATAATAGTCGAGATCATCACAAAATACATCACAATTACACCATGAATACATACATCAACATAAACCATATCATCCATAAATAATCATCATGACATGTAACAACACACATGGAAATTATAATGAATCTCAGTATAGGAGCATAACATAAGATCAAACAACTAAAACATCATAGATCAATATCAGTATAATACAATCATAACCAACACAAAGTTTTAATAATTTTGAATTCATTGTTACAAAACAACAAGATACAACACTATTAATGCCGCGCAGGGCAAGTTAAGATGTCTCTGAATGTAATGATACGTCATGGATCTATGAAGCTCCAGGTGCGCCTCCTGATCTACGCTCTAGCTCTGGAATGATCCTGATCATCTCCAACATCTCTAGGTCTCTAGCTCTCTCCCTGGCCTGGACCTCCTCAAGCGTAACTGAAAGGGTATGGATAGTAGCACTAGACGCTGCCAGCTCCTGGGTCTGATGCTCCAACATCTGCTGTGTGATGACCGCAATCTCCCTCAGCTCCTCCATCTCGTGTCTCTGCACATCGAGTCTATGACCAAACTCAATAATAATGGCATGCGCCTCCTCAATCTCGGTACCCATCATCTCGAACACGGTCTCTAGAGCTGTCCTATGGACTACGAGGTTCTCAACCTCCTCCTGCATGATCTCAATCCTCTCAAGGGATATGTCCTCTATAACACTCAACAGCTCCTCTAGGCGATCCTCATGCCTAACTAATCTAGCAGCCAGTAAAGGGATGGTATGGTGCATCGGCTCTCCAGTGACCGGTAGCACAGTTGAGGAACTCTCTCCAAGCTCCGAAGCTCTTGGTGATCCCTCAATAAACCTCCAACAGTGGATGCACTCTAACAGAAATGACCATCGACGGGCATCAACCCTCCTATGGATGCTAGGTGAAGTAGTGGTCTCAGTAGGAATAGATGAAGGTGATGGGATAGGTGATGGTGTCGGCACAGTGGTGGTCTGAGAGTAGAAGACAGTGGGTGGTGGCATGGGTGGTAAAACCTCTGAAGAGTAGGGTGCGGTGAAAGTACGCAACATATAATGATGTGGCTCAGGTAATTGTGATAAAGGTGATGGTGACAAAGATGGTGAGGGTGCAGGTGATAACACAGGTGGTGGCACAGGCACTAGCACAGGTGAAAGTGCAGGTGTGGGTGATGGCACAGATGATGGTACAGGTACAGGTGATTGAGCTGTGGAAGTAGGCAATGAACGGACTCGTTTCCAAGCCGTACACTTGCGGGTGAAACTATCATCATGATATCTAAACAACTCTCAAAAAGGCTCAGGCTCAAAAGGCTCAAGGGTCCTCACTAGCTTGCATCGACGAGTCGGTGCAGCCGGTGATGGTGGTGGAATAGATGGCGGTGTCATAAGTATCTGAGTCGGATGACTCATCATCAGCATCTGAACCGGAATGGTGACTAGGAGGTGGTGTAGGACGGTCATCAGCCGCAAGAAACTGCTGAGACGTGAGATACTGATCATACATGTACTGATCATGTGTTAAAGGTCCACAGATATGATGGAAAAGTGGCTGAACAGCAAAAGAGTCAACAGGTGTCGAAGCGACCTTACCCTCCTCAAAGGGCCCAGTCTCTCCAGATGCGTTCCCAGATGGAACGACAGACGGGATGACAGGTGAAACCGGTAAGGTGTCATGGGTGTCATGGGAGTCATGGGTGTCATGGGTATCATAATCAGATAGGTCTATGGTGGGAAAGGAGGATGATGCCGACATGACATCATCACTGTCAGACAAGATGATAACAGGGGGCGACATGGTACTGTAATATCCCAAAAATAATAATATAAGTCATTTAGTCTACATAATGCTACACGCTCAGTGATCATGGTATAAGAGTGAACTCAGTGTAATGGGTGCTAAAAATCAAACCTTAAAACATGATGTTGACAAGCGCTGGCACGGAGGGCACTTCGGTGATAAATAGTTTGCTTTGAAATTAGGTGTGGTTATAGTCCAATGTTTTGAAAATCATTTGGTTCTCTATAACCATGGCTCTGATGCCAATCTGTAACACCCCAAAAATTTGATATGCAGCGGAAGTCTAATCGGGGTCATTACAATTTAGAACACAGTCATACTTATAGAAAAAAATTCAAAAGATAAGTTGATATCATTCCATGAAAACTCAAAGTATTCAGAGTTACAAACATTTTCCAAATGTTAATTGTTTCACAAAAGAGATGATGAGTTTGAAAAGAATGATACAATTATTGGAATAAAAGGGAGGTCCTGTGTGCCCTTTTTGCCAGTTCCGTGTCATCATGCCGCTAATTTCCTGAGATAAACATGTTAAAAAGTCAACACAACGGTTGAGTGAATCCATAGTAGTTTAAATTTGTAATAGTGTGAACACAAGTCAAATATTTTAAATAATCAAATCAAGATGATTGGTCTTGATTAAACGGGTGTCATATTGCTCCTAAGCCTCACGAAACTCAAGCCTTAACGTGGGTGATATCAAATAATGATATAATCGCCTACACCATGAGGGATACAGATGACAAAAGGGGCCATCGGTGACAGAAATGTGCAAAATTTCCATGGTACCTCGAATATAGAACACCCCCTGCCAAATGATCACTTTGGCAGAGATGGGTTGCCGTCTCCAATAGATCTATCAACTATATTCGCGCTCACTCTCAAGTGATTAAGGTTCGTGATATGAGGGACTTGTAGCACGGGTGTCAACTTAGGCAATATCAGATAATAATCGCATATTAAAAATACTTGTGTTCGGTTTATAGCATGTATCTCCCCACGGAGTTTAAAAACAATTAAAAAGGTGGGACCATGAACTCACCTGGTGGGTGTGTGCAAAACTCAAACGGTGCTCAAAGGTGATGGTGTATTGCTACGATTAGCAATGAATAACCTCCGACTTGCGACCTAAATTAATGTGATATATAAATATTACTATCGGTGTTTCAGATTCGATGCGTGATTGACGTGTGATATATCTCGAGTACGGTCATATCGATTTCAGGTGTCTCAAAGTATTCAAAATAACTTTATGTTGTTACGAAAAGGTGATCAATGAGCGTTGAATTATCCGTTATAATAATAACGTTAATAAAAATATTTATTTTAAATATTTTTAATAGTAGTAGATATTTATTTAAGTTATATTATATATATATATATATATATATATATATATATATATATATATATATATATATATATATATGTGTGTGTGTGTGTGTGTGTGTGTGTGTGTGTGTGTGTGTGTGTGTGTATTTATATATTACAAAAATAAATATGTAAAGTAATATTAGTTCAAATAAGTGATAAAATATCATTGTCAAGTTTGACCCTTAACTTTAAGAAAGTTATACCTTTTTACCCTTGGGTTAAAAATAATTACATTTTTAGTCCTTTTTAGTCTTTTTATACTTTAGACCTTAAGTTTAAGGTATTTACAGTTTCTACCCCTTTAGTTCCTTTAAAATCAAATGTTTTCAGTTTGGTCCGAAGGTTTGGCTGTTTTGACACTTTTGGTCCTTTGTTAAGTTTTTGAAAAGGGAACTTTTGTACATATAAAGTAAACATTTTTAACTTATAAAAACCTTACAAAAATATGTTTTTGAAGGATAATAGTGTCGAGTTTTTGCTTGGTTCATGACTCGAAAATTTTTTGAAAATCCCCACATGGGCCTCGTTAGCCCATTTCAGGCCCAAGTAGTTTTCATGAATAGATTTAGGGGTGTTCGAACATGCTTAGGATTAGGTTCTTTTAGGTAGCGTTAGGCCTCGAAAATCATGCATGTTCGGTTATCTCAATTTAGTTGGGTTCGAAGAAATGAGTTGTCGAAAGATATATGTGTGTTGTACGTAAAAATATGAAAATACGAGACCTTTTCTAAGTGTGTCGAGGTGTGATTTTTATTGTTTGTGTTAAGTGTAGGTTAGTGTTCCTAAGAGTTTTAAACGTAGTGACATGCATGCAATGCATCAAAATGAAAAATAGTATTGTAAGAATTGAAAAGGGAAGTGAGCAACTTACAACACCTAAAGAGGTGGTGAAGTGATCGTGTGATACGAGATAAGAGGCAAGCAAACGTGATACCCTCCTTGTATTGTGAACTTCGATCCAAATTAGTTACCCAAGCTTGTATCTTGCCCAAAATCTACTTGTGTGTGCTTATTGGCCTTCGACAGTAAGCAAGAAAGAATGAGAGAGTTTGTGGTTTTGAGATCTTAGTGAGATTTGAAAGTGTGGTGAGGGTGAGCATTTAATGTGAGGTATTTATAAGAGAATCCCAAGCAAACTAGCATGGTTCACATGTGAAATATGTTGTGTGTGCCTTTGATGTGTCATTTCGAATTGAAGCAACATGGTCAAAAGGTTCTTGTGGTGTCAAGTCGAGCTAGGAGTACTTAAGTGTTTTCTTTGAATTTGTTTATTACTAGGACAAGAAGGATTAGGAACATGTGAGTGTACTTATGGATTAATTAAGAGAGAAAAGAATCAAGGTGGTTTTTGTTGGTGGTTAAAGAAACATAGAAACCTTTGGGTAATGATCTTTAAGAAAAGTTAGGGTGGATAGTATTAGTTTATGCTTTAAGTTAGGGTGAGTTAGGGTGGCTATAGGTGGTGCTTTGGTGGTCTTCTCACGCAATGGAGAAAAAGAGAGGGGAGGTGGAGTGGTGTCGAGTTATAGTGAAACAAAGAGGAAAGTTGGATGTGACTAGTGCTTGCTAGGGTTTTACCCATTGGTTGCCTTGTGTCGAGTCAAACCAAGAACAAGAAAGAAAGTGACATACTAGTATTGGTGTTGAGGTGTTTGGGTTTGTGTACAAGTTGTATGCCTGCCATGGTGTCGAGCAAAAGATAGGAAACGAAATGTCACGTGGACAATACTAGATGGTGTTGTGTTCGAATCAAAAAGGTGCCACAAAAATATGTAACATTTTATTAGTGAACTTTGGTGATGTTATGGGCGTGTGAGTCGTGGCTCAAAACAAAAAGAAGTAGATGAGCTGGGCTCGTGTGACCATTGATACAAAACAAACGAAATAAGCCATTGGGCGTTGGTGATTCTCGGCCCAAAACAGGAAGAAAGAAAAGATACTTGTGGACTTAGGGGTTGGATCGAAGCCCAAGTAAAAAAAAGAAAATGAAATAGTGTAGTGTATGGGCTAATGAAACCAAAGGCCCAATAAAATGGCGAGGTGTCGACGTGTCGTTGACTAGTGTTTTCGTAACTTTATTTCGGTGTCGGTGTTAGTTCGTTTATACCTTGCAAAATATTAACGGTGATGTTTATACATATATATACTTATATATAGTATAATTATAATCTATAATAGTTAATATATATATATATATATATATATATATATATATATATATATATGTGTGTGTGTGTGTGTGTGTGTCGGTGTCATTTCTAAGTGTCGCGTCGCAAGTGGGAGTTACTTGTGTTAACCTCATTGGGTGACATCCAAGAGTGACTATGGGTGATACCAGGTGATAAATTCATGTACCGAGTGCCATACATAAAGTGACAAAAGTGATATAGGTGATATACATACGGTGACTAAAGGTGTTTCAGGTGACATGCAAATGGTGACTAACAGTGATACGGGTGTCATGCAAACGGTGATTTATGTGAAAAAAAAATAATAAAATAAAAAAAAATAAAATAAAAAAACAGCCCGCAAAAATGGCTTTGATTATAATAGATTCGGTGATTAGCATTATTAAATGACATGGGATTTTACGGAGTATTACAGGCCGTTAGTTTATCCGTTAAGTTATTTGCACCGTTAGTCCTTCGTTAATATTTTTGCACTGTTAGTCCTCATTTTCTAAAAAAGTCCTCTTTTTTTGCACCGTTAGTCCCTCCGTTAATATTTTGCACCGTTATCAATCTTTTTATGTTTTCGTTCATTTTTTAACGTTCTCGTCCATTTTTTTACGTTTTTGTCAATCTTTTTACGTTTTCGTCAATTTTTTTACGTTTTTGTCAATCTTTTTATGTCGTCGTCCATTTTTAACGTTCTGGTCCATTTTTTTTAACATTTACGTCCATTTTTTTACGTTTCCGTCCGCTTTTTTATGTTTAAATCTATTTTTATACTTTTATCCGTTTTTTTACGTTTTCGTCCGCTTTTTTACGTTTTAGTCTGTTTTCTTATATTTTTATCCGTTTTTTACGTTTTAGTCTACCTTTTTATGTTTTTGTCTGTTTTCTTATATTTTTATCTGCTTTCGCCCTTTCTTTACATTTTCGCCTATCTTTTGTGATTAGGTAAGTATACTAAAAGAAAATTTTGACATTTGATAAAAATGTTTCTGTGTCGATTTTAAATCACGATTTTGACCCCTTTCTGCTATGAATCATCAAAAGTGTAAAACACGAAAGTTGTCCGGAATGATGTTTTACATCGAGAATCGCGAGATCTTAACCAGAAAATGCAAAACAAGGGTTGTCTTTTACCAAAACTTAAGCCATTTTTTTTTACCAAATTCATAACTTATAAACTTATAAACTCTTGTAAATTTTTGTACTTGTGTAAATCATCAAACTTATTTGAAAAAATGGACAAGATAAAAACGGATTAAAATGTTTGAAAATGTGAAAAAAACTGACGAAACATATAAAAATGGACAAAAACATATAAAAACGTGAGAAAAACGGATGAAAACGTAAAGATATTCATATAGTTTCCTCCTCTAAGACATATACATTAGCCGGTGAGCCCGATTTAATATATAACGAACGAATGATAACGAACAAAAATGACTTAAGTTTTGGTAGTAAACAGCCCTTGTTTTGCATTCTTCAGGTTAAAATCTCGTGGGTCTTAATGTAAAACATCATTCCGGACAACTTTCGTGTTTTACACTTTTGATGATTCGGATCAGAAAGGGGTCAAAATCGTGATTTATAATCGATACAGAAACATTTTTATCAAATGTCAAGTTTTGTTTTAGTATACTTACCTAATCACAACAAAAAAAAAAAAAAAAAAAAAAAAAAAAAAAAAAAAAGAAAAAAAAAAACGAGCGAAAACGTTAAAAAATGGACAAAAACATTTAAAAACATAAGAAAACGGACGAAAACGTAAAAAAGCGGATGAAACCGTAAAAAAATTGATGAAACCGTTAAAAAACGGACGAGAACGTAAAAAATGGACAAAAACGTAAAAAAATGAACGAAAACGTTAAAAATGGATGAAAACGTTAAAAAACGGACGAGAACGTAAAAAATGGACAAAAACGTAAAAAGATTGACAAAAACATAAAAAAAAAAATGAACGAAAACGTTAAAAAAATGGACGAGAACGTAAAACAATTGGACGAAAACATAAAAAGATTGACAAAAACGTAAAAAATTAAACGAAAACGATAAAAAAAACGGACGAGAACGTAAAAAAAATGGACGAAAACGTAAAATGATAGACAAAAACGTAAAAAAAATGGACGAAAACGTTAAAAAAGGACGAGAACGTTAAAAAATGGACGAAAATGTAAAAAGATAGATAACGGTGCAAATTATTAACGGAGGGACTAACAGTGCAAAAAATGAGGACTTTTTTAGAAAATGAGGACTAACGGTGCAATAAATATTAACGAATGACTAACGGTGCAAATAACTTAACGGATAAACTAACGGCCATCCAAATTAGGGACTAAGTGTGTGACAAGTTTCAAAAAATAGGTATCTCTGGTGTACTTAAAATGACTTAAGGACTAAACTTGCAATCCGAATAAACCACAGGGACCATCCGTGTAATATTGTCTACAATTTGCAACCTTACTTATGAATATCCATAATATGATTAAAATTATATAATGTATCAATTAATCAACATGACAATAAGTTTTTAATATATCATCTTCATTTTATTTTTTTATTAATTTGTTTGATTTCATAAATAATTTGATTAGCTTTTAACAATAAAGTGTTATGACATAATTTTACATAAATTTACCTATTAAACAATTGTAAGCGATATTGTTATTTATTTTGTGTTTTATGCTTTATATTACTATAAAAAAACACATGTCGTTCATTAAATATTTGTTTTTATCATGGACTATTCCGTCCATCAGACAAGTCTGAAAGTCTGGTTGTAAGTAGGGGTCTTCATCGGTTCGGTTATCAGGTTATTCGGTTTGGTTAATTTTTTTTTTTGGGTAAAACAGAAAACCGAACCAAACCGAATTTAAATTTGATTAAACCGAACCGAATAACCCAAATTGGTTAATTTTAATTATTATTTTTTTATTTATATAGATTTTTAGCAAAAAAAAAATCAAGCTTAAAAAATGTTATATTTATACTATGAAAGAATTTTAATGGTCATTTTATGTATATAAATAATATAAAAAAAATATATATATTTATTTAAATTCGGTTTTTCGGTTTAGATTGCCATAAGCCCATAACCATTTCTAAACCGGAAACCGAATATTTAATTTGGTTCGGTTCGGTTTTGACAAATACAATTCGGTTACAATTTTGATTAGACTTTTTTCGATTTGGTTCGGTTTCGATTTTCAGTTTCTGTAGGTATTACCCGAATTATGAACACCCCTAGTCATATTTGGGTAATAGTTTATACACTGTAGAGTATGAACTGCCGTAAAACTATAAAATGCATTATTTACTTTTACTTAACATGTTAATTAGTATGTTCCTATGACTTTCAAACGATATTGACTCTCTACTTCGCAATATCATCATATTACGCGTCACATCTTCTTGTGTACTAACATTTTAGGTAAAATGTGACTTGATATAAGAGTCTTAAATATTTATTTGGATAATTGAGTTTGTCTGTATCATTATGTATGGTACTCAATAAATACAATGTGATAGGTCAAAATAGTAACAGTGACCACACATAAATTAAACACGTGAGAATTATTTCGTTGAACCATCATTGTGATCGAATGGCCTACTCCACGGCTCCACTAAACAGATATGTTGAGTTCGATGTAGGATCGACATTAATCACATGAACATGCTGTTATGTTTCACATCGAATAAGTTTAAATTGCCTATACAGTCGGCTGATAGCTCTAAGTTAGCTCAAATGATAGGACGCCTTCAGACGTATGCCCTGTGATACTGGTTAGATTGTTTAGCAGGGATGAGAACTTACACACCTCAACAACTTCGTATCATTCAGTTCCAAGGTGGTTTTACATCCATGTGAACTGCTATTGTACATTAATGAATGGAACGTTGTATTTGAATCACACGGGTCATTAGCCATATGAATTATATTTGATTAAAATGGAACGATGTGTTTTAAAAAAAGATATGATGTAACGCTGATGTGGATTTAAATGATGAGTCGAGTGGGGTCTGGCACTACGGGAATGTTGAATTAGATATAATGGAAGCTTTGCTTCATTATTATACATCAATTACATGTAAAAGATTACATATATGATGTTATATCATATCCTTTAAAAAAAATGATGTTATATCATGTTTTAGGTTTGCTCGTGTTAGCCCGGTTACATAGGTTAATTGATCCAAAGCCCAAGGAGTGTGTATCAACTGTAAGTGTCTGGACATCCTCTGGGCAAAGCCCGAGGAGTAGGTTGAGTCAGTGAGTTCATGTGGATTTGTGAAAACAAAATGCACACAATTGTGGTTTTATTGACCATGGTGCAATGTTAATGAAATGTCTACTATTTAAATTCATATTAGTTTGTTCGAACCAAAAGCTTGTGAATGAAGAAATGAGATCATATATGAAGGACGATTGACTTGCGACACATAAGTTGGGAGTCTCTCTTTTGTCATACGGGTCGATTTTAAGATTAATTCTCATCCTTATTCCACCGGCTGCTCATATAGTGATTTTTCACTGCAAACCAAAGTTCTTATGGAACCCAAATTTATATGAGATTTTGTCAGTTACCGGCTTTTTCAAACATAACAGAACTTGTATCTGTAAATTTTGGAATAAAGCAACGACTTATTTTATGCTTAAAAATCAGATATGGTTTGGTTTTGAGACACAAGGAGCCCCTGTTTTTTAGGAACATTAAATTTTGTGTCTATTTCTTGTAATCTACAGAGGTGTCAATACGGGGCACGTGGACGCGTAACAGCACAACATTTGACCTGCGAGCATTTTTTTGGCCATTTTTTAAATTATACTCATTAATAAATAACTGATGCATAGTTAAGAAACGAATTCTATTACTACGTACAATAATTAAACAGCTTAAGAGATTACTTTGGGCGATTTTCTGTGAGTTTTGGCCCAGAAAGCTCTTTTCCTTCTCACCTGAAGTTTTTTTGTTTTATTTTACTTATTTGACCTGTTTAGGATTTGAAGTTTCCAGATCGAACCATTTATAAGTAAATGAGTTGAAAGTGAAAAAACTTGAATTTATATGACAGGGTGTATTTGAAGTAATTCGTAATTCGTTAACCTGGAAGCTGAACTCAAATTGCCTTGTTTTCTTTCTCACCAACATCTGGATAAGACTGCAGAGCTTCTCATACATTACACGTACTTAACTGGATCTTTCAAGCAGAAGAAACATGTTATAACTTTTATAATACTTTTTCACACATCAGCATTAACAAAAAGGTAACTTGCAGGTGCTTCAGTTATAACCAAAATCAAAACTTATCACCAAAACTGATAGCCTACAGTAATGAACCATCACAATCAACATAATGTTTTTAATCAGCGACCAATACAAATATGCAAGGGAGGAAGACAGAGATAAGCTATTTGCCATCAAAAGTCAGAACTCATAAGGCCATTTTTAGGAGGCAGAAGGGATATTTCAAACGGTACTTTAGTTTCAAGAGTAGCGCCGTTCTAAAAAAATGTTTCAAGAGTAGGCTTCAGCCTTCATGAATGACAGCATGTATCTTATTGGGTCAACCAACCCAACCTCACACAGTAATCTTTTATCAGTTGTTTAGAAAGTTAACCATTTTGAGCTCATTTCAATCTTTTACCCAATCTGCTGTGAACATTGGCAAAGAAGTGAATGGTTCACACCCATTAAAGGCAATATATGAACTCATTTCAATCTCTAACCCCATCTGATGTATGGTCAAATGTCATAAAGAGATGATAAATATCTCATACTCCGTATCAATATTAATTTAGTTGCGAGAACTAAAACACCCATAGAAACATCTTATCAGATATGAACAGAGAATACAGAAGTTGACAGCAAAAAGTCGACAAATTCCACACCCAAGTATATACCAGTGTCAAACGCACGAATAAAGTATGTTACAATGTGCACATTAACTAGCACATGATATTATACATGGAGGCGATATCAGTGCCTCAACTTATTTGGGGATAAGTAGCAATTATCAAAACAATCCAAACCGCAATACCATACAATTTATCACAAACAAGTCCCTATCGTCTACCCCTTTTGGCCATTAAGGCTGGAGGGACTTTACCCCATGTGTGCTTGTGTGTCACGTGTCAACAACTCAAGCTGGAATGGGTTGAGGTACTCTACCAGAGTCGCTTGCAGCCAAACTATCGTAGTATTCAACTAACACTTCCCAACCGCCAGGGCACATGAATCCATCTGGTGGGCTTTCTTTGTTCTTTGCAAGTGTTCGCATCTGTAAGACAACAGGAACAAGTTCAGACATAAGTACAGAACAGATTAGTCATGCCTTTCTATGACAGAGGCATCAAAATAGGGCAGGTCAAATGTATTATTTTTAGATAATAATGTACTGTGTTAAATATGAAGTATTTTTTAATGAAGTGTTTTAGGAGGTTTATGCACTAAAAACACTGGGCGACTTTCCCCCCTTTGAGCCCGTTCCCTTTTCAGTTAAATTTTAATTTACCCATTTGCCCCAGTAATGATAAAACCAAACAGCCCAATAACAAGGAAATGGGTCGACATTGCCCCTTTAAAATAAGAACAGAACACAATGGAAAAAAAAAGGTCCAATCTCGGTAGATAAGTGGAAGTCGAGGAGCAGAAAAGTTCTATCTACCTTGGTGCCAGAGATAAATAGGAAATCTTGAGCTCTAGATGGATCAAAGAATTCCATCTTCTTTTGTTTCTTGTCATAAGCTGCCACCTGAAATAGCAATATCATATAATGTAAGTATTTGGATGATTTAATAAGAATTATTTATTCAAAAAGGAACATAGGGTGTGATGTTATGCAACTATGTAATGCAAGTACCTTGAAAGGAAGAATATTTAAGCGTTCAAGTCCAGGTGCCATGCTTAGTACTTTTTTGCCATGGTCAGCATCATAAAGATCTCTTTTCTCAACTGGATGAGCCATGCCAGCTGGATCACGGCCAACTATGTAAAAGTTGGCACCTGCATTGATCCGAGCCTTTGCATGCCACTGCACCTCTGTTGGCCCAGCGTAGTGCATCGGAGATGGAAATATTGACACCACTGTGTTTTCTGGATCAAGAACACCATCTTCAAGTACCTAATCATATTCATAAAAAGATTGCTCAGAAATCAGCAGAGTGTACATAAACAGAAACTATGATTCTTTGGCATAATTATCATTATTTCATCCTCGGGAATGAAATTTGGATAATATGAAAAGGAATAAGTAATAATAAGTTAATAACAGAGTATTCAGATACCTAACATATTTTGCCTATGTCACAATAATGGTACTGATAATGGTGAAGTAGAAGGGAATAGATGAAGGTTATTGTCATGATAGAGAAGGAACCCGCTAAAGGAAACCACATGATCATAGTTTGACCACCAGCAAACAAAAATGGGTACAAAAAAAATAAAGCATGTTTTTACCTGAGCATTATGAGACCAGCCTAAGAAAGACAAATGGACGTGTCATGTGGGTTTGGGAATGGGTCAAAACAGGTATTCTTTTTAGTATGGGTCAAAACGGATAGGGTAGGGTAAGACAGACCAACAAACAGATTTTATTCAACTGTTTAAACTATTTGATTAGATAACATTTTATTTGAATACAAAAACTCAAGTTATTACAATAATATCCAACATTTTGTTAATATACAAAATCTACGCGGTTTCATGCACTTCAACAACAGGTGGAAATTTTGACTAGTTTGTATGGATGGATCAAATTCGGGTTGTAAACTTGTCATTAACAGTTAATATAGGCAAAAAATTGGCTAAAAGGAAAAAAAGTCAGATGGACCAGTATCGGGTGAAACATCACCCAAAATGTAAATTTAATGCATAAAACCTCCTAAATTATTTTATTCAAAAAATTTAGAATATTATTGGCATCCAGTTTCTCTGTTTCTGTAGCAAGTGTTTGATAAAATTAATAGTGTGGACAGAAAGCTGTTTCAGGACAGCAAGACCCCACTAATAGCAAAAAAACATACTCCCATTTATCATATTACCCAAAGCACACACTTTCTTCCATAACTTGAATACATTTCAGATGATGTTTGACCACTTAGATCCACTTTTGTTTGTTTAGCTTAACTGATCTAACCCGTTAATAAAAGATAAAACAGCCCAAATTAGCATGTTCGCAGGTAAAGACATAAAAGGGTCAAAGTTGCTACCCCTACAAAAAAATATAAAAACAAGTTTGCTAACCTTCTCATGTTGCTTCATTCGCCAACTTAGTGGAACATCATCTGCCTTTGTGAATCCCCCAAGTGGATGAAGCAAGAGAACGGGATTCTTATAACCCATTTCAAGAAGCCTACGCCTTGTGTCAGTCATCAACAAGGCATGACCATTGTGTACCGGATTCCTAAGCTGGAAAGCAAACACTGCATCAGCATTCCTCTTTTCAAACTCCTCTCGCAGTTCTGAAGGGGAAAGTCTATAACGGTCAAGACCATCATGGTACTTGATTGGTTGTATAACTTCAAGATCACCACCAATCAGCCAATCTCCTGCACCTGTTATGGCTTCTTCGGCATAGGGAAGTCCAGGGGCTGTAGTACCCCAAGTTCTTGCAATACGTTCTTCTTTGTTATGCTTGTAGATCTCAATGCTAAACAATTAACAGGAAAGACCATAAGCTAACTGATAACAATGTTCTGGATGAGTCAAGTTATAGACATAGCTAGTGCAGGAAATAAAAGTTAAAAGATGCAGAGATAATTGCATAACTCTTTTAAAAAATTTATATATGACATGAGAAATTTTGAGTATGTTTTATCCAAAACTACAATACTTGATCATATATCTATTCGTAGTAAAACTAAAATCCAATGCCATAAAAACTACTTTTTACAATTAAAATATTTTAAAAGATTCTAGTATGAAACTACCATATGTAATACTTTAGAGAATCACAAAGCCATAGTAAGAAAGTTGTATAGAATCAAATAATGTAAGATATTGGTTCTAAATACAGATAGAATAACTAGATACTGTTTCCTTTTTAGCTAAACTCTTTTTATATTACCCTGTTAGAGATTGAACATAACCGGAATCAACCCATTAGTTAGCATATGTGAACAGGTTTAAATTGACGACTTTTAAAGAAATAAGTCAATTCGTGAGAAAAGCACTAAACATGAAAGATACATACACACTAAAAAGTTAGGTTTGTATGCTTTTATCATTATTGGTTTGTTCATGTTAAATTACTTTCAATCCTCCACTCATAAAACCTTTTTGTTTCTACTTTTGCGTTTAATTAACTTTTTATCTCCTTTTGGTCTATAATATCCCAAAAATACTACAGTATTTGTGTGACATCTTATCTATGACTATACCCCCCACAATAATTCCAGAAATAATATCCCCACAAAAAGGTACACAATAACAGATACAAACACCATTATGAATCTTGTTCAATACTAGTTATAAAGTTAAAAAATGCAGCAGCAAATTTCTTTAATCATTTGGCAATAGTTAACAACCAGTTAATTTGTAAAGGAAAACACTCTAATCAACCAACTTATTCCAAAAGTAACACCAAAATTGGCTAATAAACCTAAACAACTTCATTTTATAGAAGTACAAGAAAAAACCCTTTTGACCAACCATAACCAAACCAGAAAATACCTAGCAAAAACCTAAAACCGAAGCTACAAAAACGGTCCCCAGTCATTTAAAAAACAAATCTAACGGTTTGGACAGACTTGCACGCACTACTTAATGACAACCCTCACCCCACACACACCACTAGACAGGTAAAATGACCCCTATAGTCCCTACTTCATATATATCATATCCTAGCTAGAAAGCAACTTTGGCAAAAAAATGCGTATAGGGCACAACTTAGTCATACCAATCATTTCTCATACAGTAAATTACCCTATACAACACAAAATAACAAAAACAATCAATCACTCAATCAAAACATTTTTTTTTTTTTTTTAAAAGGTAATTCCATTGGTAACCCTGGCCTACACAACATTACCTTTTAACTTCCCGGGTTAAGGTAGAACACAGTTTTTTCCATAATTTTTTGTTGTTTAATACTTTTGACTTGTTAAACTTTATATTTATATTTTATGCTCCGTACTTTCAGTCCCGTAGTTTTATATGTTCCGTACTTTCATTTATGTAGTTTTATACAGTTCCGTACTTTCAGTTATGTAGTTTTATACACGTAGTAATAAAAAAGAAAATGATAAAAATAATAAAAAAACAAAATAAAAAAACATGGGTGTACAAATGATGTTTTAGGGATCTTAATAACCTATCAAAAAAAAAAGTCAAAACTTACTTGTTCAAAATAGCAACAGGTTCATCATTAGAATCAATCAAAGCAACCGAATTGGAACCCGAAATCCTATCCTTTTGGACATCATCAATATCCAAGACAATAGGTAAAGACATATTAACAACAGACCCATCTCCTAAACGGAGAGAGTTAAAATGAAGAGTTTGGAGGAACTCGGATTCTCTCATGAATCCGGTTAAAGGACTTGCCCATCCTTCACTTAATACATGAACCCATTCAACATCTATTCTTGATAGTTTCACTTTTGGCAGATCGTTTGCAACTCTTTTTTTTATCTCTCTTTCGGACTCCGGGACTACTAGTTGGACCAGTTTTCCTCCGTCAGGCTCTATGAGCCCGCATCTCACCCGGGTCTTCACACGCGTGGTGGCGGGCTGTATCACGCGTGTACTGACCCGGGTCAAAATAGGTTTATTGGTATTAAGATTTATGGGTGTTTTGTGAAATGGGTTTGCATGGGAGGGGGTTTTCATGAAGAGGGAAGACATGGATGACATTGTTGTTTTGATGTCTCTTGTGTTTTTTTTTTTTAGATGTTTTTGCAGGTTTTAATGTTGTTGTAACAGTTGGAATATAAAGTGGTTGTTGGGAGGATGAACCTGGACATGTGTTTCTTGGTTTTATGTTGAGGTTAATGCTTTTAAATTTTTAATCCACGTTTTGATTTTGTTTTTATTGTAGCTTTTTACTTTTTATTTTTGTTTTTTTTGTTTTTAATGCTTATTTATTTTGATAATGCGGATTTTTTTATGTTTAATGGCATGACTAGTGCCAACACTAGCTAGTAATGTTGGACCAAGAGTTTTGATCAATTTTGGAGGTTTTCTTGGCAATTTCTAATAAGATGATTTGACCATTTTTCACGGTGACATGTAAATCAAAAACTAAAGTTGCAATCTTCAAATATCTTAAAAGATGATTGTGATAAATAAAGTTTGAGGTTAAACATCATAAAAGTTTAAGATTTTAACAATAGCCTAAACTGTTGATTATATAAACGAATGGGTTTTTCCTGTTCAGGTTATTGGAGAGGGCGAGTCTTTTGACTCAGATGTACACGGTCTCATCAGGTTAATCCCGATGCCATTTCCAACCCTTCCCTCATCACCCCGTAAATATACACGCATAACAAGATTTGAACCATTGACCTCTTGTTTGTGTTGAGAACTTTTGTTGGACTCGTGAAGAACCTTGTACCAAAATGATTCGTCCTTTTGGTCATTTCCGAGTTGGTTATCCTCAGAAACGCCAACATAACACTTGGCTAATAAAGTTTTCTCATCCAGTGTCCGACGATGGTGAGGCCGTGTCGGTTCGTCGATTGTGTCGAGTATGTCGATTGTGGTACGTTTTGCGGGTCTTCGTGTCTTTTCTTCGCGGGTTTCTTGTGATGGTGGTTCTGTTTTTTTTTTTTTTTTTTTTTTTTTTTTTTTTTTTTTTTTATGATTGGACTTGTTGTGATGAAGATATCGAGTGGATGAAGGTGCAGGAGGGTTTGATGAAGATGATTGTTGCGATATATCGAGAAGATTGTTGAAAAATGGATCGTTTGGTTGTTGAGATATTTGAAAATGGAAATAGAAGTAACTCTTAGTTCGTGTGTAAAGAACTAAAATTGAATGAAAGTAAATATTAGTTTGTGTGTAAAAATAGTGGTGTAATGGGTTTATATAGTATGTAAAAAATAGTTGGGTATTAGTTTTAGGAAGAAAAAAATAAACAAAATCAAACTAGCCGTTTTAAATGCAACGGGTGAAATGTTTTTGAACTTTTCTCAAATCACGCAGGGCCAATTACTTGGCTTGAGAAATGGGGGTGTTGCGGCGCTGGAATGATGGCGCCATTTGGGACGACATGTGAGAATGGCGCTGTTCCAGTGTGACGATACCCGATACTCTTGTAGGTAGTTAAAGAAATTTATGTTTATAAAGATAAACACTAATAAAGTGTATGACATTGATGGTCATATGTATTTCATTATTAAAGGACCGCTTAAAATATTTGGTTTTTAAAAGCTTTCAATAAAATGAATTTCATTTTTATGTTAAGTGGTAGTCTTTCAACTAGTGTGAAATTATGATCACTAAAGGATTAAAAGGTTATTATATGTTCCATACTAGTAAATAAAATTAACTATAAAAATATATAGCATATGAACATTGTTTTTAAAACGAGTAGTCAGGCATCTGCGTGTTGCGGCGAGGCTAATTTATTATCGATGTATGTATTTTCTTTTGTTACAGAATTATATTTTTATAGGATTTTTTTTTTTAGTTCAACATTTTATATAAAGTCGTACGTAGGTCAAAGGCATTGCAAGAATGCCTTTTCACCCAACATATTTTTCAATAAGAAAATAGGTAGATATTCGTTAAATATGTGATAAATAAAGTTTGTTATTTAAGAAAACTGTAAATAGCTAAAAGTACAGGGTGGTTATAGTAACTTTTTTATTAACTCTATTTTAAAATAAACTTTATGGTAGTTTTTAAAATAATTGGGTAAGTTAAGGGTGTGTTTTGAAAGTTTCTTTTTCTAAAAAAAATATATATTAAACATCAACATATTTTTTTTAAAGTTATGCGTACGTCAAAACATGTCAATATTGGGCTCGTTTTGTTCTTAATTTAGAGGTTTTTCATCGTTAAACTTTTTATTTAAAAAAAGCGTTAGATATTTGTTAAATGTTTGATAAATAAAGTCTGTTATATAAAATAGTCTTAAATGATAGAAAGTTCAGGGTAGTTTTCACAACTCGTTACATAATTTGGGAGGTTGTTTTCTAAATATTTCTTTCATTAAACGAAATACCTACCGCCACTTTTCGTTTGGGCTACTTAGTTTATTGGGCCAGGCTATTTTGAAACCCTACATGAAACATTGTCGTTTCATGTGGGTAATAGACTTTATAGATAACTAGAGGAGTACTCATGCATAGCATCCATAAGCTTTTGCATCCCATGCTACCCTCATGCTTGTCTCGGCTTTCGGATCCCATAAATGTTTCTGTTATAAATTAAAACAATTAGTATTTATAAAATGAAATATAAATCTTAAAAACAATTAAAGTCTAACCAATACCTTAAATTGTTTAAAATAAAAATCTTTTGTAGGTTGAGGCACCTTTGTTTAAGTGTACCTGGTATCATCAATTTTTTCTTTAAATATCTTTGTAATCTCTCACGAACACGCACTTGATTTGTCGAATCTATTACAGTAATGAAAAATAGAATGAAGTAACAATATAAAAAATTTGTGATGCTCAAATTATAAATTTATAGTACTTACAATCCATTCACAACTTGCACTTGTTTTCTTCTATTTGATGGATTATCTAAGTTCTCAACTCTGTTAAAGTTTTCCGCACTGTCATTGGCTAGCAATTCGCGAAACGCTATTAGGATCAATCGTTGCATAAGCACATGACAATCATGATTGTCCATACCAAACATCTTGTACTTTTTCATATCGACACATCTTGCCATCTTCGAAACATACCCATCAGGAAACTTGAGTTTTGCAACCCAATCACAAACAACATTTTTCTCCTGTTTCCCTAAGCTATAACAAGCTTTTGGATATTTCCCCGTTGATTCATTTTTCTCCAACTCCTTACGTTTGCAATAAATTCTTACATCCTCTCTTGCTTTAGCATTATCATTAGTTTTTACTTCAATATCGATTACCGTTTCGAATACATGCTCAAATACATTTTTCTCAATATGCATGACATCCAAGTTATGACGAATACGATTATTACTCTAATAAGGAAAATTCCAAAAGATGTTATGCTTTCTCCACCCACATGATTTTCTTATAGAAGCGTTAAATTCCGCCCCTCCTATTTTTGTAACTTCCTTTAATTCAAACTCATCAATTTATTCAATAAATTGCTCCCCTATCAATGTCATTGGAGATTGTGATAGTTCAACCATCTTCTTGATAAAGTCATTCTTATTTCGCCTAAAAGGATGATCTTGCGGTAGAAACTGACGATGGCAATCAAACCATGAAGCCTTTCCACCATTAAATAAGCTAAAAGCTTTTGAGCTCTCCATACAGTATGGACAAGCTTTCTTCCAGGCTGTATTCCACCCAGACAACATTCCATAGGCTGGAAAATCATTAATGATCCACAAAAGTACAACTTTCATGGTAAAGTTGCGCTCCTTTGAAATGTCATAAGTTTTTACACCTTTCCAAAGAGTCGTCAATTCTTTTATTAAAGGTTGTAAGAAAACATCTGTGGAAACCGTAGAGGAGGGTGAATACGTTTCCATTTGAAAACTTAAAAACTTCTGTATCAAACACCTGATCAAGTGTGACATAATATGAAAAGTGTCAACACTAGTCTTACAAGAACTAGAGATAATAAAAAGCAACAAGTAAGGCATGTCACATTAACACACACTTAGACATATTAGTAATAACATGCCATGACACAAACACTACTAACATAATATAAGCAACAAGCAACACAAATATAAATACAAAACAAAGTATAAGTGTAAAGCGGTAAATGCAAAAATAAACGTAAAGAGATAGGTAAAGAAAATGCAAGCCCGAACACGGCGATTTATAGTGGTTCAGTCATGAAGCTCCTCTTCGCCCTACTCCACTCCCCGAGTACCCAACTCGAGAGTTACTTCACTAATCAACAAGCTCCCTTCTCGGTGGAGAAAACCATACAACATCGCTTACATTATTTTTCGACACTAAGCTAAATGTCGAGTACTAATCTTAGCTAGTACCAATCTACCACGATCTACCCGATCCTCACAAATCACACAAGCTACAAGATCCACATGATCCACACTCGATCTACCCGATCTACTCACGATCTACCCGATCTACCCTTGATCCACTTGATCAATACACAAGCTCACTAGCTACAAGAGATCTCCAAGATCACAATGATCCACACTCACAAGACTAAACAAGAGATGATGACTACTTGATGTATATCAAGATACAACAAGCTTACAACAAGTAATGCAAGTGCACTACTCCATGACTCCAACACTTTGTATCTTCTTGATACTTTGTGTTCTTCTCTTGGACTAGAAGAGGAATGAAGGTGACCACTTGAATGGATAATTGGATCACTCTAAAACAAACTAAAACTCTCTAAATGATCAAATAAAATGATCTAAAAAGGAAAGGATTAGACCAGAGAGAAATGGCTTGAAAAATCAAGTTGGAAGTGTAAAATAGTCCACTATTTATAGGCAAAGAGAAATTTGACCGTTACAGGGGTACGACACCACTAAAGTTCACACGGTAAATTTAGTGGTACCGTGCCAGATAAAAACGCTCCCACTTTTGTTTTTAGTGGTGAAGGCTTATTTGGGGAAGTTTGGAGCTTATTTGGGGGGGGGGGGGGGGGGGGAATAGCTGTTGGGATTTTTGAAATAATTTTCTCAAATAAAACATTTCTTTATAATCCAAAAATAATTTGTAAAATGTATTTTTGAAAAAATGTTTTGTCACATTTATAAAAATGTGAAGTTTAGAACAAAAAATTTATTTCTTTGATCATCCATCAAGTATTAAATTTGTTTGTTCATACCTTGAGTGATTTACGTCGGGATAGAAATCTACGACTCTGTTGAAGCATACCTGAGACATCGAGAGATGTTGACGTAAGTATGTGTTGATGATTTGTGTAAACAAGTAACTTGCGCATTTTACGTTGTGCATTTCAAGTTACATGTTTGTCATTATTAAAACCGAAGAAACCGTTTAGTTTAAATGTCATAATATTTGCACTAACAATCTCCCCCTTTTTGATGATGATAAATCCGTGATACATAGCAAAATGTAAAAGTTACCCATTTACACTCCCTTCTCCCCCTTTTGTCGAAGCAAAAAGGTAGTTGCCTCGAACTCTATCTTGAATTCACTACCTACTCCCCTTATTATACTACTATCCTTTCTTCCCAAAAAGACAAGCTTGCATCATCCCAGTGAAGTCTTCTATCACCATTATTCAAATACCCCCGAGCTCCCCCTAGCTCAATGCACCCCTATGGTGATTGAATCCCCTTGTTTATTTACCTTAGTATCTAACGGATCCATGGATCAAATTCTTACAAAGGCTCTTCCTACATCAAGGGTTAACTTCGTGAAACATAATATGTAAAAGAGTGGGAGCAACATTATAGGGATAGAATACACATAGCAAGACATGCAATGGTTAAACTATGTGAGTGGCATAGCCTAAAAGTGTGCCAAAAGGATAAAGACCAAAAAGAAAGCCCAAGAAAGTTGAGCGACACAAAAAGACGAATGCATATTGCAATTCAAAGACACTTGAGTGTCACAAACCGACCAACACCTAAGGTGTAATTGTTCAATCAATCACACTAACAAGAACGAGATTCGTTCGTTGACTAACACACAAAATGACTTCTTCCAAGTTGTCATTGGGAAGGCAAGTTCTAACAAACCTTTTGAACGACACAATCATCTACCTAAGATGATTGGTGTTAAGGATGGTTTGTTGATAAGACATACTCTAAATGATTACTATTATGACAAGTCCTGCCATAAAGTAGACTCGATAGAAGATATACAAATAAAAATAAGAACGATATGCACCTAGATACGAATGGAAATGATTTCATAAGATGGGAAAGTGTTGGTTTTGACCTTTGAGAAAAGGTGGGGAATGATGGTTCAGATTAATATATCGTTTGCACTGACAATGAGATGCATGATATATTTCAAAAGAGAAAAAGAAAATGTGCATGTGATCCTAACAGGATTGTTGGTGAATATCTCTAACAGGGTTGAGGTAATGAAGTTTTAGATTTCTAGTTTGGATGATCCTAGTTGTGTGTTAGAGATAATTTGGTGCATGAAGGGTTTCATGTGATTGTGAATATTGAAGGTTTTTTAACTAACTATCACTTATCCAAAGTGAGGAATAGTTGTAAGGTTTGAGTGTTATTGATATAAGGGTTGAAGGTTTTGAAACTGAATAACACTATCAAGAGTGAAGTTTAGTTATAGGGGTTGAGTGTGATGATGAATGATGTTAATGTGAGGTTTGAGGATGAGATGCAAGATAAGCTTGCAATGATGAGGCCTTATATAGGCAAGAGTTGTGGGATTCGAATTAAAGTTGGTGGTAGTGTCCTATGGTGTAGTGAGGGAATCTTAGGGTATATGTGAGTTTGCAAAATTTTGCAGGTTTGAGGTTAGGAATACATGGATCTAAAGGAAATAGTTAAAATTCGTCAAACAGGGGCACGGTACCACTAAATACCGCACGGTACTGTTAAATTTAACGGTACCGTGGCCTATTTAACGGTACCGTGACCTGGAAGTCACGAATTTTCCTGTGTAGCCTAGTTCTGGGCAGCTAAAGGGAAGTTTTCTAGGGAATAAGAACCACACTTTTATGTTCTTTAGAGTGTTTGTTGAAAGACTATATGAGTGTATTTTCGCTCCCCCTTAATCTATGACCATCCGGTCAAGATGATGATGATGATGATAATGATAATAATAATAATAATAATAATAATAATAATAATAATAATAATAATAATAATAATAATAATAATAATAATAATAATAATAATAATAATAATAATAACAATAATAACGGTTATCTCCCTCACTAGGGGCGATCGTGGCCGATCTTCTCTCATGGGATCATCTTGATCTCCTTCCTTGATTATTCGTTCAACACATCCTGTTGAATACCGAAGGTTTTTGCTATCTTTCTCGTTTTATTTTATTTTATTAGGGCTCCGTTCGTTCCCCTCCTTCCTCTAGGGTTTCGTTTGGGTAACTGTTCTTTGGTCCCTGGTTTGTTTGGGTGGATCGCGACCTTGTTTACCAAACATCTTTGTGGGATTACAGATTAGTTCCTGAGTCCTTAAGGGCTGTGTGGGCAGGATTGTCTGGGGTTTGTTATCTTGCTTCGCTAGGGTTTCTTGTATGGCTTCTGCGTTCCATTAGGGTGTGGTGGCTGTGTTTGAATATCCTTAACAGTGAGAGTTGTGTTTGTATATTCAGAACTGGTTGAGTGTTTTTCAGAACTGTTGGGAAACCGTGGTTTACTGGTTAGGGTTTTCAACTGGTTCCAAGGCATTAGACACAGTGTTGGATATTCAGATGTAGTTGTTACTGGTTGGGGTTTTCAGAACAGTTTGTTTGCTACATTACTGCTACATTACTGGTTCCAAGGCATTTGAAAAGTGTTGGATATTCAGACGTAGTGTGAAACAGTTGTTGTTTACTTCTTGTGCTGCTATTGTCACCATTTTGTTTGCTACATTACTGCTACAGTTGCCATACAGTTTTGTGAAGTGGGATTCTGATTTTGCATTTTGTTTTGGAATTTATTTAGCCTTTACTTTTAGTATATTGTTGGTGCTATTTTCCTATGTCTATTGTGAGGTTCCATTGCCCCTTCGCGGGTCTTAGTGGGTGTCGTGATGGGGGTGGAAATGGGCTTACCAAGACTTATTTGATCACACATCTCCGCGATCGACACTTCAATGGGGAGGCGCGGGCTATCACTAGAAATTCTCTTTTGTCGGATTTGGTTGTTTTTGAAAGGGCTGAGGTTACTCTTAAGCGTATGGGATTGTGGTTATGTGGTGGTTGTTTCAAAACGCATACTTTCCGGGCTAAGTATCGACATGGTGGGGGGTCTGATTTTGTGTCACCTCCTGATTGTGGTGATGGTGTTGTTCGGTTCGTGTTGCATGATCTCACCAAACCTCATGCCCCATCTCATGTTGCTTCTGTTGAGGATTTGGTTTCTGATGAGTTTGGTGGTTTTGATTTACATCTCCTTGATACTCTACTTTCTAAGGGGTTGCGTACTGTCAAATCCATTCCTCCTAAATGTCGTTTGGGGTTTTCTCGGGTTTTGAAAGGAGCCCTTGATAAGGTGGCTTGTTCGCCTGATGACATTTCTTGTTGGGTTGGTTTGTTGGTCTTGTCTCTTTGTTTGCTTAAAACCTTTTACCCGAGGAGTAATCAAGAGTGTAGGTCTGTTACTAAACGTCAACGACAGGAAGAGTATATTGTTAATGCCATTTCATCTTGGGGCACACCTGGTGGTAGTTTACAAGTTGTGCGTGAGGTTTTAGCCGAACCCCCCCCCCCCCCTTTGTGGTCTAATATTGATGAGGAAAACCTGGACTTGGGTGACCGTAATATCAAGCAGTGTAAGAGGAAGATTTGTGATGGCCATTATATTGCTGCTGTTAGAGTTCTTTCTTCTTCGGGTATTGTGGCTTATGATGATACTACTCTCGCGGATCTAAAAGCTAAGCACCCTTTTCAATTTGCCCCCTTTTACCAGATATACCTATTGATCATCATCACCTTTTGGCATCTCCTGCTATGGTTCTTGATATGATTAAGAGTTTCCCTCGTGGTACTTCTTGTGGAAGGGATGGTTTGTGTGCTCAACACCTTTTGGATTGTTTAAACGGTGCTGCTGTTGCCATCTCTGATGAGTTAGTCGCTTCTATCACCCAGGTGGTGAACCTTTTTCTTAAGGGTAAATGCCCAAGGGAGTTGGGAGAGTATGTTGCTAGTGCTCCTCTCACGCCCTTGGTTAAACCAGGAGAGGGGATCCGTCCTATCGCTGTTGGGACTGTTTGGAGGCGTTTAGTCTCCAAGGTTTGTGCTTCTATGATTGGCCATTCTTTGGATGGTTATTTTGACGGTTTGCAATTTGGTGTGGGTGTTTCGGGGAGGTGGGGAGGCAATCCTTCATGCTGTGAATCGGTTGATTGAAGACCGTGGGAGTGATGTGGGTTTATCTATGTTGTTGGTGGACTTTAAAAACGCTTTTAATATGGTGGATCGTGCGGTTATGTTACGAGAAGTTCGCCTTCGTGTTCCGGCTATTTCACGTTGGGTGGAATTCTGTTACTCCAGTCCTGCTAGATTATATTATGGTGAGCATACTTTATAGTCGCACCAAGGGGTGCAACAGGGTGATCTGCTTGGGCCTCTTCTTTTTGCTTTAGTGTTACATCCCTTGGCATGTAAGATTCGAGACTCTTTCACTCTTTCTCTTCAAGCTTGGTATCTTGATGATGGTACTATTATTGGGGATACTTTGGTTGTGGGGTAGGTTTTGGAGTTGATTATGATGGATGGACCTAGTTGTGGTTTACACCTCAATGTTGATAAAACTAAGGTCTTTTGGCCAAAGGAAGACCCAAGGAGCAGGTATGTTGGTGTTTTTCCCCTAATATTTCTCGACCTTCGCATGGTGTTAAATTATTAGGGGGCCCCGCCAGTGTGGATTTTGAGTTTAGTAGTAAGCTTGTTATGAAAAGGGTTGCTAAAACTATTGAGCTTATGGATGTTGTTGCTAAGCTTAATGATCCTCAGTGTGAGTTGTTGCTACTGCGTGCATGTGCCGGTATTTCCAAGTTGTATTTTTCTATGCGCACATGTCCTCCTCGGGTCTTTGAGAGTGCTCAGGTTTCTTTTGATGCAGCACTTTGCTCTTCTTTGGAACGTATTGTCACTGCTTCTGGACCTGGGTTTGGTGATTGGTAATGGAGACTCGCCACCCTACCTTTTGCTCTTGGGGGACTTGGTGTGTATTCTGCAGGTGTTGTCTTGAACTATGCCTTCCTTGCTTCTAGACTTCAATCTGCCAGCTTACAGACTAAGCTTCTCTGTAGTTCTGGTATTGTGTCTACTGGTCCCTCTTTTGATGATGCATTGTGTACTTTTAATGTGAATATGGATATTGACCTTATGAGTAACCCTAGTGAGATCGCTGCCCCCAAACTTATGAAGAAATTGGCAGATATACATTTCGCACGTGTTGCCCAAACGGTTGAATCCACTTTCCATTTATCCTCTAGACAGATGGCTTTATGGAACTCATTAAAAGAGGATTATACGTCAGATTGGCTTAGGGTGGCACCAATATCCGGATTGGGACAGACTATGAATGCCAGGACTTACCGATGTGTTTTGTGTTACCGGTTGGGTGTTCCTCTTTTTACTGTCCAGATGCCATGTTCAGCTTGTTCTAAGGTTTTTCCTGGAGATATTTTTGGAGATCATGTTGTATCGTGCGCAGGCTTAGTTGGTATTAAACATCGGCACAATGTTGTGCGTGATGTTCTTTTTGATATATGTTCTCGGTCTGGAGTTTCAGTTCGTAAGGAGGTGGATATTGGGCTTCGTGGAGAGAGGGACAAAACCTTACGTCCGGCCGATATGTTACTTTACTCTTGGGATGGTGGCCTTGATGTTTGTGTTGATCTTACAGGATCGTCACCTTTGACGCGTTCGTGTATGGTTGATTTTATGCCCGGTCAGGCGGTTATTGAAGCCGCACAACGTAAACGTGTCAAGTATGCAGCTAAATGCGCTGATATCGGATACGGGTTCCTCCCCTTTTCATTCTCTTCTTTTGGAGAACTTGAAAAGGATGCAGTAACCTTATTAAAGCGCATTAGACGATTCTCTATGGCCCAAGACATTGGAGCACGTGCTGCTCCGCATATTTTTAGTAGGATTGGTTTTGCTGTAGCTAGAGGTGTGGGGGCTCAGTTAGTATCTCGGCTTCCTACTAATTTCTTGTAAAATCCTATTTGTTTTTCAATAAAGTGATAATAATAATAATAATAATAATAATAATAATAATAATAATAATAATAATAATAATAATAATAATAATAATAATAATAATAATAATAATAAAGAGGAAAACAAACGTTGATGGAAGCGATAAGCTTAGTAACGTCATGACAAGTGATGGATAACATATAATAAACTTCACCATTGAAGTCACGTAGCTCTTCTCAATCATTGTGAATATTCATCGAACATTCATATGATGAGGCATGTGATCACGTGGAGATATCCTAAGGGTTAAGAAGATAAAATCTTCAAGGTTGTGAGGTTAGTGATAAGGTTCTAGTGGGGTTATCTATGTTGATGAAGAAGGGTTATCTCAATTTATCCTAGTGGTTCTTCGCTTGAAGTGTGAGAAAGATGAGTGGGATGCGGAAGCATTGGTAGTGTAGAAAGAAGGTTGAAAAGTGTAGATAAGTTGAGAAGATAATGGATACGGAAGTAACCAAACATATGATGTGTTTAGTACCAAGTGGAAACGAAAGGGAAAAGGCTGAGGAATCAGAAGATAGATAGAATCTATTCTGATAGGAGACGGTTCTGGTTCAAGACCACATCGAGTGGGTTTCGATAGTGCTTTTGAAATAGTGAGAATTGAAAAGAAGATAAACTGTGTTAGCAGACAACGGTCTGACGATACCATTAAATTTAGCGGTACCATCCCCTATTTAAGGGTACCGTGACCTGCTGAGGTCAGGTTTGACCCAAAATTAGATTTTTGACAAAGAAATTTCACATTATGTTGTGATTTTTCTATACCTTAGATTAAGGAATTTATACCAAATAAATTCTTTTATGAATGAGTGATGAGTGTGTAAATACTCATCATTTTTACCATTTCTGAGCTGCCAAAACATCTAAAAACACTCAATATTGTATCAAAATAGTGAAAATATCCCAGGAATGTGTTTTATATGTTTCAAATGCAAAACAATCTAAAACAGATGAAAAACGTACAAAGTTTGCAAAATTGGCAGTTTCAGTCCCTCAACTTTCAAAAGTTGTCAAATCTAGTCCCTGGTTGTTCTAAAAACTTGAAAAAATCACCAAAGGTCCTTTTAAATCAAAAAGTTACATAATTAGTCCTTTGGTGCAAAGTTTCATAAAATGTCAAGTTTAGTCCCTGAAGTTTGGAAAATTGTCAAAAATGGTCCATGGGATATGAAAACTTTGAGAAAAACAAATTTTGTCCTTATACTAATCTTTTATGGCAGGAATGGTCCTTGGGTGACAAGTTTGGTGAAATTACATAATAGGTCCCTGAAGTTTCAAAGTTTGGCAAAAATAGTCCCCGGGTGTTTAAAAAGTGAAAAATATCAAAAATACCCCTTGTACTATTTACACTTGGCAAGTTAGGCCCTTTTGACAACTTTGGGAAAGTTACAATTCTAGCCCTTCAATTTTCAGAAACTTACAAAATTGGTCCTTGTGCTTTTTATCACTAAAACCAACCAGACCCTTTATTACAAAACCAAATCCAAACTACAAGCCCACCACCCTTTTTTATTTACCCATTACCCCAGGCCCATCTCCATAAGCCCATCCCCCACGTTTAAATAATACCAGGGTCAAAGGCTGGGGTCAAACCCACCTTTCCCTCCCAAACTACCATCCCCCACCTCCAATACCACCCTCCCAAAACCACCTTATCCCCTGCCACTCTCCCAACTTGGTATTCCACATCCCCATACATCTCTGCTCACCCATCACCTCCACCCCCCCTATGGCATCCAACAGGTCCCAATTGGCTTAAAAGCTTTTTCCCGCAAAAAATACATACACGGCTCAGATTAAAAGAGGACATCCAATGGCTGCTTTTATTGGTGGGAAAGCTCAAGTGGGTCCCACACACCTCAGAGGGTCAATAAAAAGAAGAAAGAAGCAGAGATGAAAGTGTATTAGCTTAGGTAGTATAGTTTAGTGTCGAATAGTATGGTTTAAAATTCTTAAGTGTAATTTTAAGCTTCCAAGCATTAAGTTAAGTTAATTCAGTGTATTGTAACTCTTTTTCATCAATCAATTTCAACTTTCATTGTTTATCTCAGTTTATGCATTTTTAAAATTTCAAAAATCTCTTGGTTGTTGAATGATGTTATCAAGTGTTGTCTCTGGACTCTAATAAGCTCACATAAGCCCTGACAAAGCTTATTAAAGCTTTTAGATATCCTAAAGATCAGTTGTGTAAGTAAAAAGCAAAAATTCCAAAAAAAAAAAAGAAAAATAGAAAGAAAATAAAAAAACTCAGGTTCAAGTTGAAGGATTGTGAAGCAGAGGTGAAAGCAGGGTTAGAGACCTCATGGGAGGTCAATAGGATTGATTTTTGGACCTTGGTTCATTGATTGTCAGCTGGAAAGAAATTGTAAGAAGTTTCTAAATTTTTGCTTATTACTGTATCAATGCTTATCCTTGGCTTATTTATGCTCATTCTTGCTTATTAGGAGTATTTTAATCAATTCAGTGCTTAACATTGGATTCTAGTGTTTTAAATCTCTTTGTGCTAAAAATTTCCTAGTCCACTGCCTTAATTTAGACACATCTGCCATATTTTGTTCTTGCGGTTCTTTGTGGTATTTCTGAGTTTACATAGATTATATTGCATGTCCTAAATCTGTTTTTTGCATTAAAAGTAGTAGGAGTAAGTTTAATATCAGGTTTGTAATATAATTGTGCAAATAAAGGGGTGTTTGGATTTTCTATGTTAACTTTGTTAATGTCTGTTTTAGAGGTAGCTATGTGTTGAGATATGTCACATTAGGTCACATATGAATAATCAAACCTTAAAATTCAAAGGTTATTGGATAAAAAGTCAAATTCTCAGTTTAAGCTTTCTTTTTCATTCACTGTTTGAGATTTAAGTCCCATAACCACTGATTTGGTTGCAAAAGTAGTTATTGTAGCTTAAGTTAGCTTCTTAGTAGCTTATTAGTTCAATTACAGTCAACTAGAGTCAATCTAAACTCAAATAAGTCAAACTAGGTATAATATACAAAAAGTCAAAAGTGAGCTTTCTCAGAAAACCCAAAAATTGGATGAATATTTGTGATTTATGTGTTTGCCTCCAAGCCTTGAGCTTTTCAGAATAAGTAGTCTTACACCTCATCTTCAAAGTCCTTGCATCCTTTAATTTTTGTGATTTTTTTGGTGGGCCCCACAACCCCTCAAAGAGGGCTGCAGGGCTGTCTGTTTGCCCTGTGCAGCAGACCCACCATCACCACCACCACATTTGGTGGTTGTTTTCTGGCCACCACAGTGGTCCACAGCCCCTAACTTTGGTTCTCCCAACCCCCCTCCTGGTATCCTTCATGGATTGACCCTTTGTTTGACCTTAGGTTTAGTGGACCCCACCTGAATCAGCCCCTAAACTTTGTCCCAAATTCTGAGTTGCATTTGGTTTTTGGAATTGCTTAATCTTGCTTATTAGCTTATTTTGTGAGCTTATTTGGCATATTTTAGCTTAAACATGTCCAACATGCTCAGTTAAACCAGATTCAATCATAGTGGGTCCCACTTAAGCTCATTTGAGCTTATTTGCTTATTTAGTCAACTAAAGTCAACTGTGGAGCAAATAAGCTTCCACAGTGCTTATTTTTAAGCTACAAAAAAATTGTTTTTACAAACGTTTCTTGTTTTTAGGTGTAAATTAGTCTTCAAAAAGAAAAATCAAGAAAAACCAATTTAATAATAAGTGATAGTTTCTATTTAATGTAATTTTAATTTAAATTTTCATTTTTAGATTTTTATTAAGTACTTGGCATTTTTATATTTTTATTAATTACCTTTTATATTAAAGTAATTTTAGTAATTTTCTCAGATTTTTATTTTGTCATTTAGTATTTATTAGATTTAATATTATTTTTATTAGTAATTAATTAATAATTAAGTTTTAAATAGCATAATTAGTTTTTATAAAGCAACACCTAGTTTTTATATTTTTCCTAGCTCTTATATAATATAAAATAATTTTATAAATATTCTTGTAATTTCGACTGTTCATTTACTAGTTTTTATAATTTAAATAGTTTAATTAGTTAATAATTAATATTTAAATATAATAATTAGTAAAATAGTATAAAAATAATTTTTAGAAGTTTTTTATAATTTTGTAGGATTCCTGTGATGGGTAATTAGTTTTATAAATTTTTCCATAATTTTCTAAGTCATTTAAGTATTATTAGTAATTTAAAATAGTTTAATTAGTTTAATTAAAATAATTAGTTTTTAATTAATAAAAAACTCATAAAAAGACAAAAATATTTATTTTTATTTTTTATACTTTCTTCAAGTTCTTTTTAAGGTTTAGAAAATATTTTTGCAAGTTTTTAGTTTAATTTGTAACCTTTATCATTTTTAGTTTAATTTAAATTAGATTTAAAATAGTTTTAATTAATTAATTAATATTTAAATATTAAAATAATCATTTTTATCATTTCATTTTCATTTTCAATTTTCTTTTAATTTTAAGTTTTCAAAAGTTCACTTGCACCCCCTGTAGTTTGTAATCTGATAAAACCCACTTTTCTGTCTGTTACCTGATTCCAAGTTGTGAATTTGTGCATATATCTGTATATATGTTATTTGTGAATATTTTATCATTGTGCAAATACCAAAATATCAGTAGCAAAATCAATTCCCAATCATCTTGGCTACTGTCCTCAGTGCCACTCATTCTCAAAAGCGTTTTCCAAAAACACCATTTCAATCTCGCTGGGACATAACGGCCCGGGGACACACTATACTATCACTGGAGAATTGGAACGGGGCTGTCTTTGACTTATTGACCTTGGTCAATAATATCTGACCGTTTCGGGACCAATCAATGAGTCCAACGGGATTCGATAAGCGTTGATAGAGAACAAAAGATGACATTTAATTGCATTTTGCAAATTAAATATACTTTAAATATTTCGGATGAAATATTTAAGTTGTCACTAGAATTTAAGAGGATTTTATGAATACATCTCGCTGATTTAGTGAGACTTTTCGACACGAGGAGAGAATTTATACCTAATAAATTATTTTTACGAGATGAACGGTAGTACTAGACGAGAAGAGATGACTTTTATATTTCCGAGGAAATACATAGGTAGTCATTAGAGCGATGTGAAGGATGACTTAATATTTCAGTGAAATATGTAAAAAGTCATGAGACGAGACACAAGATATGACTTCAATATTTCTAGTGAAATATTCAGATAGTCATAAGAGGGATGTGAGGGATGACTCAATATTTCCAGTGAAATATTTAAAAAGTCACGAGACGAGACGCAAGGGATGACTTTAATATTTCCAGTGAAATATTTAAGTGGTCATACGAGGGATGTGAAGAATGACCCAATATTTCCAGTGAAATGTTTAAAGAGTCATGAGACGAGACACACGAGATGACTACAATATTTCCAGTGAAATATTCAAGTAGTCATAAGAGGGGTATGAGGGATAACTTTAATATTTCCAATGAAATATTTAAATAGTCATAAGATTTATGGACTATGTTCCATCATTCCTAGACCTAGATGAAGATGGTTAGAGGATTCTCATTTGAGAGGTTTGGTTGATTTGCGGATTTCGATGTTCTTCGCACGCGAG
Organism: Artemisia argyi; assembly: GCA_030686995.1. NCBI lineage: Eukaryota > Viridiplantae > Streptophyta > Magnoliopsida > Asterales > Asteraceae > Artemisia > Artemisia argyi. The sequence goes on along the minus strand of CM060704.1, from coordinate 113,643,942 downwards.
TGTTTCACGGGGTTTTGGAAGGCGTAAAGCAAGTCCTATGGTGCTGATTAGCAGCAGGGTTTGGGATCTTAAGAAGTGTATAATCACACGAGGATGAAAGGAACTACTAATCACTTATAGTAACTCGTGAGTCCTTTGTCACCCGAAGGTTGATGTTAGCTTTTAGCTTTTTGATGAGTGTTTTAACATATGTTGTTAAAAGGCTTGAATATGATGTTTCGGATATGACATTTAACAATTGTGATCGTAAGTTAAACTTACTTGAATATTTCAGATGAAATATTTAAGTTGTCAAACCTACTCCGAGTTCTACTGGGTTTGTATCTAACCTTCCCATGACAAAAGGGTGTATTACTTGGAAGAAGGCAAAGTGATGACCAGGGAATTAGGACAACTTCACGACTACTTTAACTTATAGGTTTTGACACTAGTGTATAATTATATGACTTCTAAGGGTTCATAGTGATAGGCATACCTAATTCCTAATGTGTTAAAAGGACATAGTGTGGGTGCAAAATTTACAAGCAAATCATGTAAAATGCACATAAGGAATAAATGCAAACATCATGCAAAACATGATAATCATTTAGAATATAATATCATGAAGAAATTTAATCATATCTTACGAGAACATGTTATCATTTTGAAACACATGTGTGGGATGCAAGCAATCTAGGTTTGCTAAGGAAGATCCTAATTACCACTTGTTCAAAATGAAATCCTAACGGGAGATAAAGTTCACCAATGTAAAATGTCTCTAGTCAAATGTAGGAATGAAAAATTTTCAAGTTAGAGAATGAGTATTAGACTATCACTAGTGGTGCTCAATTCAGGTTAAACACGACCATTTTTACGAGTTATCACGAACCATTTTAACCTATTCAGGTTTGTCTCTACCAATTCAACCCATTCAAGTTTGTTAAGAAGGTTTGTCATTTCAACCAATCCAACCCATTTCTACCTATTGTCAAGCAAGTTTGTCACCACATTTCAACCCATTTATACCAATTTCATCCCATTTCACCACATTTCAACCCATTTATACCCATTTCAACCCACTGATAACAAAAGGTAACAAAAAAAATAGTAATTTAAGATGAAAACAAAACACACTCAATTGATAACAAAAGATTACAATACTTCATCAGTACTAAATCCTAAAAGAGACAAAAGTTACAATCCTTAATTTCACTTCATCATCATATACACTATCACATCCCGTGATTTTCCCTATAATAAAAAATGTTTAATTATATATTAATCTTCGCCATTATTTTTAATCACCATTTTTACGGGAAAATTTAAAATTTTCATTATTATATAAATTTAACGCGAAGACGTCATCATATAAATCACCAAATGACAGAACCAATTCTTGACACGTTTACGAAACTTAAATATTTCACCAATCTTAAATTATCCTTAAACTACACCTAACGGGCCCTTAATTAATTTCAGCCCAACCACACAACCCAACTAGTTTCGGCCCAAGATCTTAAAGCCCAAATTCACATCCTATTAAATTTCATAAAATCGATTAGTAGCATTCTCCAAAACGCTCCTCGTTCTCTCAAAATCTTAAACACGACACCTATATATTTTTGCACCACCTCATTCCTCACCTAGCCGACTATACGTATACTCTATCTCAGAATCACATGTCGAGTTTTACTATGTTAATACGAGGCAAAGTGTTTAGTCCAAAAACAAACCATTTGACACCTAAATAAATCAAAAACTTAACCGTTTTAAACCCGGGTTGTTTCTATGAATTACTAATAATATTTTAAGTATCATTTTATGTTAGGAGCCGACGTTCATCAGCTAGAAACCAAGTCCTATGCATTTCTCCAATTCGTGTACACAATTAAATGCATGTCAACATACAAATAAATCACAAGGACAAACATCCATCTTTTAAGCTCACACAAACATTTTTTTTAGTCTTAGAATGAATAGGAACCCATCCAAAGTCTTTCATTTACTGACATAATATAGTAACATATGTTTTGTGAATTATTGAGCCTTCTAAAAACATTTCTTTTCTTACCTTTTAACCTTTTGTCTTGCTTGTGTCGACATGCCAAAAACCAGGAGGATAATCAACCATGTTACTGTTTACACATTCACATGGCTAAATTCTTACACAAACAAACTATGACAACACTCAACCTCCGTCCAAACACTGCTCATTCTATTCATTTACCCTGTACAAACTTTTGTATATAAATGGGTGCATGCAATTCAAACAAAATGAAACACAAAAACACTTTCATTTATACCACACTTCACCTCACATGCAAACTTGAGTATTTATCTAGCCTATATAAACCTCCCACGTCTCTCATTCTACGTACATACACATGCAAACAAATTAACACAATGAAAATTTGTTTCCCCTTTTGCTTCTTTCTGTGATACGTTACAAACCGAAACAGACCCTTAATAAAAAGAAAATGTAAATCGATCTATCTATCAAATATATAAACACCCACTTGATATCCTATCTTCTAACTATTCCTGACATGATTCTACCCATTTGAAGTTATTGAGGCAACTTGATGTATTTTACAAATATATACTCCCTTTGTTACACAGATGCATGCACAAGTATACTACATATACTACTCCCTCCTTACGCATACAGAAGCTTACACATACACATTCATAAACTTTCACTTTGCAAAAATTATACCAAGTCCCTTTTAGTAGCCGCTGTGATCGAGAGAGATAGGACCAGAATAGTTGGGGTTTAATTCGAAGCCTAGGAAGATTATACATTGGTCTCGAGTCTTTTGTGGGTCGTGAACCAAGTCGCGTCATCTTTTTCCCGTCAACAGTCCCCATCATGCTTTACTCTCCACTAGTTTGAGGTGTAGTAAGTCCCCTCCTATCATCTCTAAATTGTTTCATACGTTTCTACCTCACCATGCATCGCATAATAATGATTTATGTTCGAACGTATATATATCTTGCTTATTTATTTACGTACACACTCACATATAGAATACTAAAAGTGACTAGCCTCCCTTGTGGAAGGCCTAAGAGTCACGTATCACACTCTTTTCACCTTTATTTCTTCATTACATACATTATTCGAACTTGTTTTTTTTCTAGTTCATATCGCTAAAATGGAAAACACTTAGAATAAATCCTAAGTGTTTTACCCATAAAATATACGTCCCATATCGCTTAAAATGATCTTGTATCGTAAAATACGTCTTAACGATCGTATAATATTCTTACACGACCTATTAGACCACCTAACAAACTATCACTTTCATATATAAAACTTGTGAAAATACCCGCGTCTCGACACTCTATATTCACCAAAGTGAATCACAGTTTTTAAACTAAAAACAACGACATGGACTTTTAAGCCCATTAAGCACTTTTTAAGCTCTTTGAATAAGCTGACTTATCGAGACTTTTGATATGAAAATAGAACATGAAAAATGAAAATTTTGATGAGCACAACTCGTCTCACGAAGTACGGTTTTTAAAACGTTATTGGGCCTTGTTTTGGTTCGTTAAAAGCGCATAAGCTGAAAAACAAGCTCTTGGCCTAATAAGCTGTCAAAATAAGTTTTTTATTACTAAAATAAGTCTCGGAAATTTTTATAGAATTTTTCCCATGATTTTTGTGAATTTGGACTCAAAATGTAACGCGACGAAGCTTATAAGGACTAAAACTGCCAAACCTTTTAAACTTGGATTGAAGCTGTCAAAACAGAAAGTTTAGGATAAAAATTGATATTATTTAATATTCCAAGCTTAGAATGCTATATTGGACAAGTAGTGGACTTTAAATGCAAAATATTATAAAATAATGACTAACGGTGCAACGCTAACGCCGTTATAGTAAAAAGTGTAAAAATTGGAAAAAGGACAAGGACCCACATATTATATTTGACATTCTTATTTTATTTTCTATTTTACGTCATCCCATCACGTCATATGCAGATTCATTACTTTTTACAACTTTACGTTAATAATATATATAACGATATTTTAACTAATTATCTTTACGTACTATTATCATCATGGTTGAGAAAGGAAAACTTTAGAAATAATAACATAGCTCGTCATATTATTATAAACATAAGGATTTCATCTGCATATCATCTTTTCATCATAACGATTAATTGTTATTCATTAATCGTTATTCATTTATCAAATAGTATTTGGTTAGATTCTCAGATAAATTTATTTATCAGGTTTTATACTGAAGCCATTACCATAATTTCATCCGAATTTACTTTTCATCATTTCCAGTATCACTTAAGGTGAGTTTCATAACCCCATTTTTCTAATGTTTGATTGTTTATAAATGCTTTGGGGGAGATACATGCTCAAATACATGTTTTATACTTTTACAAGTACTCTTAACTATTTATAAATTACTGTGAGTCATAGCCCCACCTTTTCTCATTTAACTATTTTATAAACTCTTTGGGAGAGATACGTGCTCAACTACTTGCTTTTACTTTCACAAGTACTCTAAACTTTTACATATTACTTTAGCCCCGTTTTTATAATTGTTTTATAAATGCTTTGGGGGAGATACATGCTCAACTACTGCTTTTACTTTCACAAGTATTTTAAACTATTTACATATTAATGTGGGACCATAGCCCACCATTTTATACATTTTATATCTAATGGAGAGATAACTGCTATAAACATGATTACAAATAACTTACCAATTGTATGTTGTACCTGATTTCTATTGCCTAAGTTTGCTATTGCTAAAAAGACCCTCATATCATGAACCTTAATCACTTGAAGGGTGAACGTAAATAGTTGTGGATAGATCTATTAGAGACTGACAATCCCCGTTTGTGTCTGCCAGGATGGGCAACCAAACGCACTTTATTTAAAATCTATAGGTAAATAGCAAAAACCTACCAGAGGGCCATTGTTACCTTCCATCATATTTGATGTGACCTTTTAATCGTTGAGTGTCATGAAACTTAGAGAAATCAAGTAGTAGTGTTGTGGTCATGACACAGAACTACAATTGACTAATTTTATCAAATGACGGATTTGTGTTCACTATATAGTAGAAAATCACTATTTCTTAGCAAATCATAACTATTTTGGTGTTGACCCAGTTAGGGCAAACCAACAAACTATTTTTGGTGTTGACCCAGTTAGGGCAAACCAACAAACTATTTTATGTTAACTTTGATTTTGATAAATCAAATGTTTTTGATTATAAATACTATGGATTTACTTACATTTTGATTTTGATAATAAATCGTTTATTATGACTACTATGGACTCACAAACTCTTTTGATTCTTGGAAATCAACTACTCTACTTATAAACTCTATGAACTCACCAACCTTTGTGTTGACACTTTTAGCATGTGTTTATCTCAGGTCCATAATGAGCAAGGATGGTATGGAGGAGCACGGATTCTTACAAAGGCTATAAATTTTACTATCATTCGAAAACTTATTTAACAAACTTTGAAACCACTGGGACCTCATTTTGTAAACTCTGATATTCGAATGATAAATTTTTTAAAATGACTAAATTGATAATCATTTTCTACTAAAAAACTACTGTTCCATGATGTAATACCCAATCAAAATTCCGCTGCACATATTTTAAAATTGGGGGTGTTACAGATTGGCATCAGAGCCTTGGTTATAGCGAAACAGGCCTAATTTAGATCCGAACTATAACCACTTTTACAAACAAAACATTTTATAGCCTTACGCTCTCCGTGCCTTCCATCTGCCAGACGATTATGGAACTTCTAGATAATTTATGCTACACCAACACTCGAGTATTTTGATATATACTCATTAACTATTTCAAGTACTATACCCATCCTTCTTAAGTATCTTACTCCCAGCTTTATAGATGCGTATGACATACTCTTTCCGTATCCCCAAAAATCCGCGTGTGGATTTCTTTGCTAATTAGCATGAAATCAAGAACCACTAAACCACATAACTTTTATTTCACTTAAAAACCACGACCGTTGATACACAACGATACAATTAGCATTAGTAATGCTATTGTTACAAATATCACTAGGTAAGGCATAGAAAAACCAATTGGTTGGCCTGCCAAGCCGATGAAAAATACCACAATACCCGCGAGAGCAAGAATCATGACTGGATGTAGTACATCAAATACCCTGTACGATAAAATCACACAAATGAAACGTTAGTACATGGTGCCATTATACGATTTCAAAACAATGTTTCCATTGTACCACTATCTCTCACCCCCATATTTCATCCACACCAACAGCCAAAACCACAATTAGCACGAGAAGTGCTATAATCCAATCCAAAGACTCCAAATCTTCCTTTGGGATGTAAGCCAAGAAGATGTCTGCAACAACATACAAAATTATGAGAACAGTATAGGTGTATGACATTTTAAAATCCCTGGATGAGAGAAATGTGAGTAGTGAAGAGGAAAAAGTGGGATATGTAAGGCGGTAGCCGTAGACTACTATTCTACCCACATACGTTCGCTATTCACCATACAAAGACAAAATGACTCTCATCATTCCCAAAGGCTGATAATCCGGCAAATTTTTCTCTACGTCCTTATCCAAAATTCTCTTTGTAAAAATCTGTATCAACAAAACTCTTTGTTTAACGGGTAGGTTACCCGCACAGATTTTTATTATAATTCATGAGAAATACCAAAACGTGACAGCGTAATGAGTTCTCTTCCAAGTTGTGTTCACAACGTAAACGTTCAAATACCATAACTTATAAATTATGAACACGCCACATATGAAAAACACCTCTCGTGCATTTTGACTCTTCAATCTCTAAAAGATTGTCAATTTCTCAACGATCTCTCAAAACTCTCAGGCATTATTTTAATGATCCTAAACTATCTTGTAACCGTATATGTCATGGAACGTGTGTTAAACATTTCTTACTCGCCAAACCGAACCCATCCTCTTAACTTTGGGCCTTTGGTCACAAATTGAGCCCGACACTATTCAAGCCCAAGACTTAACTTTTATTCCTAAGTTTAACCGACTCGTACTTACTTACTTTGGATCGTTCTCCATGTTATTTTCTTAACAACCTATCAATATTTTTTTTACACGCCTCGATTTAGCACACACCTATAAATCTTATGTGACAAGTCTTTTTCATTTACTCTATCATTCAATGGCCAAGTTATCAACAAAGTTCAGCTCGTTTGTCACTGCTTCAACTAAACAAAAGATAATAATTTTTGCCTAAGTACTTTGTTTCATGCAAGCTCCAAACAACACCTACAAAACTCAAACAAAATTTCACCAAATTAATTGGTCATGATTCATGTCATTCAAACCCCTTATGTGACTCAACTACAAACCAACTCCCTGCATTTCTTTTTGTCTCCAACGATGGCTGACAACCCCAAGAAACCAAATAATTTCAGGCTATAACTACTCCATCATATGACCTATTGACTTTCCATACCTATTTTTGAATATTTGCACAATAAATACAAACAAATAATTAACATAAGACACGATTTCATAAAGCAAACAAATTTTATTTCATTCATTAAGGTTACATGCAAACACAACAAAGATTTATTTCAACACTCCTACTACTACACTATACATCACTTCCAAACTTTATCAACGGCGATCGCAAGAATCATAAGAGATACAAGAAACACCAAAATCCCGACCAAAAATGCACGATCCTCTTTCGGAATATATGCCACGTAAATAGTAGCAACAACCGCGTACCCGATCGCAACCATGGTAATAATGTGCGGCATTTTGGAAGATTTTTGAGAGAAGTATAATTGAAAAGTAAAATTTGGAATAGTAAAATGGGGGATTTACAAAGGAGATATTTAAAGGGGAAAGGTAACTGTTGGGCTACTGTTTGGCACTGTTAACGCACTAAAAAAAAAAAAAAAAAAAAAAAAAAAAAAAAGGCGTGTAAAATTTTTTTTATCGCTCGGGAACAAATTAAGTCATTAATTACAGAATCATGGGACTAATATTGGGTTGTCACTTAAAACTTAACAAGTTTTCCTTACAAAAACCAAAGTTTTCACAAACTCTCTCTAAAAAGTTTTTCATTCAAACCTCCTGATAACAACAATCTTATACCGGAATCCCGGGACGGGATTCAGTTTAACGGGTAGGTACTATCACATCCCGTGATTTCCCTATAATTAAAAATGTTTAATTATATATTAATCTTCGTCATTATTTTTAATCACCATTTTTACGGAAAATTTAAAATTTTCTTTATTATATAAATTTAACGCGAAGACGTTATCATATAAATCACCAAATGACGGAACCAATTCTCGACACGTTTACGAAACTTAAATATTTCACTAATCTTAAATTATCCTTAAACTACACCTAACGGGCCAGCCACACAACCCAACTAGTTTCGGCCCAAGATCTTAAAGCCCAAATTCACATCCTATTAAATTTCATAAAATCGATTAGTAACATTCTCCAAAACGCTCATTGTTCTCTCAAAATCTTAAACACGACACCTATATATTTTTGCACCACCTCATTCCTCACCTAGCCGACTATACGTATACTCTATCTCAGAATCACATGTCGAGTTTTACTATGTTAATACGAGGCAAAGTGTTTAGTCCAAAAACAAACCATTCGACACCTAAATAAATAAAAAACTTAACCGTTTTAAACCCGGGTTGTTTCTATGAATTCCTAATAATATTTTAAGTATCATTTTATGTTAGGAGTCGACGTTCATCAGCTAGAAACCAAGTCCTATGCATTTCTCCAATTCGTGTACACAATTAAATGCATGTCGACATACAAAATAAATCACAAGGACAAACATCCATCTTTTAAGCTCACACAAACATTTTTTTTAGTCTTAGAATGAATAGGAACCCATCCAAAGTCTTTCATTTACTGACATAATATAGTAACATATGTTTTGTGAATTATTGAGCCTTCTAAAAACATTTATTTTCTTACCTTTTGACCTTTTGTCTTGCTTGTGTCGACATGCCAAAAACCAGGAGGACAATCAACCATGTTACTTTTTACACATTCACATGGCTAAACTCTTACACAAATAAACTATGACAACACTCAACCTCCGTCCAAACACTGCTCATTCTATTCATTTACCCTGTACAAACTTTTGTATATAAAGGGGTGCATGCAATTCAAACAAAATGAAACACAAAAACACTTTCATTTATACCACCAATCGGCGGAGTTATCCCGGTAGGTACCTTGCTGTCATACCTATGTTTCAAATATTAATGCATTTGTTTGAACTTAGTCAATACAAATGGGATTCGTCAATCCCAATAGGCATATTCACAATATTCGCGCTCACTATTACTAGTGATTAAATGGTTCATAATAAGGGATCTTGGATTGGCAAGGATGGTACTTAGTGATAATAAAACAATCAGGCAAGCATACAATTGAAAAACATTGTGTTCGGTTGAAAAATAATAGCATGTATTCCCCCCAAGGGTTTGTAAAACAATTAAGTAATGGAAAGTGGAGCTATGAACTCACCGTGAGTTGGATGATGTATAATGAGAATGATGGATATGCCGTGAGAACTTCTACGAGCAACCTAGAATAATTGTTGCAACTTAGGTTTGGAATAATGTCTAAGAAAACATAAACGAGCCTATATATGTCTTGCATATAGTTCATGATGTAGTACTTAGTATATAGTGTAAGTCTTTGAACAAAAATGGTTTATGAAACATGTATAGTTTGTATATCGCTTACTACCGTTCGGGCCGACATAATTCGGAGGTCATGTAGTAAACGTTCGAGGAGCCAGGAAACTTTAATTCATAAATCCACAACTCATTTCGACGGTTTACTTTAATGAACCCCTCACATGAGGCTCTCTACTATTGTAGTATTTGATAAAATATATATAAGTTTTTGATCCAAAAAGTTACATGTCCAAATAATTGAATAAACTTAGGAAAGTTTACTTTTGGATGAAGATTGTTATTACAATGAGTATCTTGAGTCTAGTATGAATATTACTTGTAAAGTTTCATGGTTTTTTTGATGGAGTAGATCCAAATTGGATGTTTATGTTGCCATTAACTCTCTTGTTCATGTTTCGTCTTGGTAAGTTTATATGGTCTTTAGCCGTGGCTTTGCCGTGACCTTGGTCATTGTTACCATGGGCTTGAGACTCATCCTTGGCCTTAGCCATGGTTGTGGTCTTGGCTTTAGGTCATTAGACCTCTTGGTTTCATTTAACCATAACCATTACATGGTCATTTGATCTTAAAAAGGGGCTGTTAAGAATTTGAAGAAAAATATCACTCGTAAGGCGTTTTCAAGGCTCGAGCTTCTTTTATCCTGAATGAAAACGTCGTTCCAGACAACTTTCGTGTTTTAACATTTTGATGAATCGGACCAGAAGGGCCACTTTCAAAATGGTCAGATTGTTAACAGGTTGTTTTAGGCAGTTTCGGCGTTTTGGTTTCGCTAACTTCTTTTGGCTATAACTTTTGACTCGTGTACTCGTTTTAGGTGGTTCAAATTGCTATGTTTTCCTTTTTAAGTCCTCTATAACAGTAGGTAAGTGTTTCATATCATGTTTACTCTATTTTGGTCGTGGTTCTCAATATAAGTCACTAGTTTCCTTGATTACTTAACATAGGTTAACATATAGTTTCCATAACTTGTTTTAATAGTTTTTGTACATCATGAACATAACACAAAGACCATATATAGAATGAATGAAACATAATAAGCATGAAAATGATATTGAGCAAGAAAGTGTATTAGGGTTTCTTACAACTTTTGGCTTTCTAAAGAAAGGAAGTCAAGTATGAAACTAGGACACTAAACCTATGCATGCAAACCCTTCACCACAACTCTTGTAAACCCTTGCTAACCTTTACATAACCCTTGTGAAAACCAATTAACCTCAGTCCCTAATCACTTTGTGTAGCTCCTAATTCAACCATGGAATCACCAGTCAAACTCTTGTTTCATGTAGAGACTAACTATGCCTTCAAATTTGGTGTGTAACTTATAACTTGGAAATCAAAGGATCAAGGTTTATGGATTATGTGTGTGTCGTTTGGAATGAAGAGAAAGGAAGGGATGAACTTGCTTTTATAGCATGAAGAGGAGGTGCAAGGAAGGTGCCTAGGAAGGTTCATTGAGGAGGTTAGTTTTTAGGATATTTTCCAAGACTTTGTGGCCAAGTTTACTTAATATACATGTATCCTAAAGTCCAAGGCTTATCACCAAGCCACCAAGGCTTGGTGAATCATCATATACACGTTCATATGATGGGAGGGGTGACTAGATGGATAAACTTGGTATTATCTAGCTTACGGAGTGAGTTTTGGTCCCGGTAATCGCTAACGGTAAGTCGTTAAGTCATGAAACTTAAAATCGGGTATCCTAAAAATATGAAACTTATAAATATGTTAGAACTTATTAATATAACCTATCTTAGCATATTTAATGAGTGATAAGTTCTATCGGGTTGCTTAAACGCTGTTAAAACTGGAAGCGCGGGTCTAAAACGCGTAATACGTAAAACGTACGAATATTGTGTAAAATTGTAAAAAGTAAAATTTTAATTTTCTAAAAGGATAATAATGATTTAAAATGACTTATAATGTCTAGACTGGGCTCAGTCTAGTGTCGGTTGGTATTTAATGTCTTTTAGACATAAAACCGTAAGCCTAAAAATCAAGGAATGATTTATAATATCAAGGAATGATTTTTGGTCAAAGGAGGAGGGAAAAATATGTTGACTTTTCCAAAAATATGAAAACTCAAATTGTCTTAGAAATGCGGTGCAGGTATAGTCTAAGGTTACGGCTAAGTAAGAGTGCTTAAAAACGTAAATTTCTGTTTCTCACGGTCCAGGGTCTATTTGGTAACATTTTTCTTAGTCATGATAAATTCTCTAATTAATCATGAGTGTATCAAACATTTATCTTATGCGGGGAAATTAACGCGGTTGAGTTTCGTTGTGCATAGGATTTTTGAATGACGTTTTAACCTAAACGTGTATTTCCTTAATAACTTTCGCGAAAATGATCTGATGAGTGTCAAACTTTTATTTTGCCATGGAAATGATTTATCACACGAGAATATGAAATAAAAATTAAATTTCGGAAAATAAATAGTGAAAGTGAATAGTAAAAATGAATAGTGAAATTTTCGAGAATAGAAGTTAACCTGAAAATGCGAATTGTTACACTTAAGGTGAGTTTCATAACCCCATTTTTCTAATGTTTGATTGTTTTATAAATGCTTTGGGGGAGATACATGCTCAAATACATGTTTTATACTTTTACAAGTACTCTTAACTATTTATAAATTACTGTGAGTCATAGCCCCACCTTTTCTCATTTAATTATTTTATAAACTCTTTGGGGGAGATACATGCTCAACTACTTGCTTTTACTTTCACAAGTACTCTAAATAGTACTTGCTTTTATAAATAGTACTCTTAACTATTTATAAATAGTACTCTTAACTATTTATAAATTACTGTGAATCATAGCCCCACCTTTTCTCATTTAATTATTTTATAAACTCTTTGAGGGAGATACATGCTCAACTACTTGCTTTTACTTTCACAAGTACTCTAAACTTTTACATATTACTGTGAGTTCTTAGCCCCGTTTTTATAATTGTTTTATAAATGCTTTGGGGGAGATACATGTTTAACTAATACTTTTACTTTCACAAGTATTTTAAACTATTTACATATTACTGTGGGACCATAGCCCACCATTTTATACATTTTATATCTCATGGAGAGATAATTGCTATAAACATGATTACAGGTGACTTACCAATTGTATGCTATACCTGATTTCTATTGCCTAAGTTTGCTATTGCTAAAAAGACCCTCATATCATGAACCTTAATCACTTGAAGGGTGAACGTAAATAGTTGTGGATAGATCTATTAGGGACTGACAATCCCCGTTTGTGTCTGCCAGGATGGGCCACCAAACGCACTTTATTTAAAATCTAGAGGTAAATAGCAAAAACCTACCAGAGGGCCATTGTTACCTTCCATCATATTTGATGTGACCTGTTAATCGTTGTGTGTCATGAGACTTAGAGAAATCAAGTAGTAGTGTTGTGGTCATGACACAGAACTACAAGTGACTAATTTTATCAAATGGCGGATTTGTGTTCACTATATAGTAGAAAATCACTATTTCTTAGCGAATCATAACTATTTTGGTGTTGACCCAGTTAGGGCAAACCAACAAACTATTTTATGTTAACTTTGATTTTGATAAATCAAATGTTTTTGATTATAAATACTATGGATTTACTTACATTTTGATTTTGATAATAAATCGTTTATTATGACTACTATGGACTCACAAACTCTTTTGATTCTTGGAAATCAACTACTCTACTTATAAACTCTATGAACTCACCAACCTTTGTGTTGACACTTTTAGCATGTGTTTATCTCAGGTCCATAATGAGCAAGGATGGTACGGAGAAGCATGGATTCTTACAAAGGCTATAAATTTTACTATCATTCGAAAACTTATTTAACAAACTTTGAAACCACTGGGATCTCATTTTGTAAACTCTGATATTCGAATGATAAATGTTTTAAAATGACTAAATTGATAATCATTTTCTACTGAAAAACTACTGTTCCATGAAGTAACTCCCAATCAAAATTCCGCTGCACATATTTTAAAATTGAGGGTGTTACATACACAACAAATAAGAACAACTAAATCCTAAAAGAAACTTCAATCTTCTAGCTTTTAAAGCATTTTCCCTTGATGAATCTTGTAGCTAGTTCATATTTCTCAATAATCCAGGAATAATCACCACCGATCGTTCACACATTGGTAGATCGAACCAATCAACAAACCTAAAATTTGGTTCCTTCAAAAAATTGTAAATCAAACTATAAAATAAATTGAAAATCAAACTTTAAAATAAATTATTCAAGACTTACTGGTTTTGGACAACAATGAAAGTGGCGTCCAACAATTCTTTGTCTCCACGAAGTTCAAAGAGTTATGGGTAACCCACATCACAAGTTATAGGGATGAAAATTGTTGTGTGTGTGTTTGGAGAGGAGAGTGATTATCTTTGTTAGGGTTTTACAAGTAGGGTTTTTCAATTCGGGGGGAAACATTTGAGAGGATAGTGATTATCTGTATGTGTATGTGTTTGACTTAAGTCAAGTGAGTTTAAAAAGAGTGGTGAGGTAGCTGGGTACATAAAAAGACATAAACACAACCTTACTAAACGGCCATGTGTACAAGATAAAGACACAAAATTTGCACCATTCGTCCTCGTGGTATATTGGTTAACTTTGACTTATGAAGGGATGTATCTGCCGAAACTTTTGAGAATGTGATGTATAGTGTGAAACAAGGTAAACCACATGGATGTATTTTAGAGTTTACTCTAACACGAATTAGCTGTTGCATACTACTTTCCCGTAAGTGATTGGATCATAGTAATATTTTTAAACTTACCTTATTACTCCGTATATTTTATTTGAATATGTCTATTTAGTTCCACTTTCAACTCTAGTTTGTTAACAAAGATAATTAATAAATTATAATGGTCAAGATCAAAAGTTCTTTGATCCAACAGAGGTAATAAGTTTGTGTATAAACCACCGTCGGCAATAGAATAGTAATAGTAATAGTAATACAATAACATCTAATAGATTGACTTTTATAAATAGAGTTATTTTAATTAAACAATATTATTATTTTTTAAGTTTTAAAGTTTTAAGCAAATATGTTTGTTGTTGGTGTTGTTGTTTTTGTTTTGTTTTGTTTTTTTTTTTTTTTTTTTTTGCTTTGTTTTTTAAGAAAGTAATTACAGTAAAACTTTGTGGTAATATAAAAAGTTACTATCACTTGTCAAATTCCATAAAAATGGGAAACACATAAAAAGAGACAAGACAAGATCCCATTTTCCGTTTGAACACACAAACACAAATGGATGCCACTTTCAATCACTACTACACCAGTAGTAGCAGTGGCAGCTCACCCACATCACGTACAACAACCAATACCAAACCCACTCGCCGGAAACTTAACCGCCGGCCACAATATTTTCTCACCGGAAAAAAGTTTTTCCGGCGAAGGATATGTTGTACACTACCATTGTTGTTGTTCTTGTCGGGCGTAGTTACATTTGTGGGCCCCATGTTGTATCCTAGTCCTGTGCCTGGGTCTGTTTATAAGAGCCATGAGATCTTTCAGAATCTTTGGCAGGATATTTTGTCTGATACTTCTTCGGAGATTAAGGTTTCATTTGTTTTTGTTTTTATTAATCGGAATGTATTTACTTCTGCAGTCAATTCGGATATTAGAATTTAGCCATTGTTTATTTGAGGACCGTGTACATACTTGTTGTATCTGATGCTCTGATACAACTGATAACTAGTTTTGAGGGCGTTCCGGATTGTTTATGGGCTTATTTGAGTACGAAATAAGCAGTTTAGATAATAAGGCATGGCTCGGATATACTTGTGGCCAAGGAGGTTCACCTTAGCCGACTCCGGGCTATATCCTTATCCAAACTACTTACTTGATTATTTGAGGTGTGAAATAACTAGTTCCAAAAGCATAAGCAGTTTTTAAAGGCTTCCAACCCCACCCACATTAAGCACAAGCGCTCCAGATTGTATTGGTGTCCTCACTTACGTGCGTGTTTTCATGGTGATTTATTGCAACTTTCATAGCTACTATATGATTATTTTGACCCTGAATAATCAAAAAATCAGAATCATAATGGTAATCAGTTTACCCAAACACTCAATTAGTGCAAGTTTTTAACTTAAATCACAATTGTTTATTTCACATTTAAATACCTGCTTATAAGATGTTTTGCTTCAGTTTCATCTCATCTTACCCCATGACCCCCATCCATTGGCCACATTACTAAGAAACTATGTTTGGTTTCTAACAACATAAAGTTATAAATTATCTACTGCATTATATGTTTTTAAGCTAATAGGAAATTGTAATTTTGTTATTTAGTTGTCGGATGTATGGAGATATAAAATGCAGTTGAAAGAGCAGAAGCCTTGCGTGACACAAACTTCTCGTCAACATCTTGGTAGTGCCACTTTTCAAGAACTATTAAGAAACATTTTCTTTACATGTGCTTATAAATTTATGAAAGTTCTATCACAGGAACAGAAAAAGCTGAACAGTACTTGATTATTGAGGCGAATGGTGGTCTAAATCAACAACGTGCATCGGTATGCCACATAATGTTTAATTTTACCTTAAGCGTGTCAAATTATGTTGGGTTCACTTATTTAGATCTATATAGTGCCTTTAAATCACACATACTGTTGAGTTTGCTAGATATATCAGTATTTTACATTTTTGTGTGTTTCATGTAGTTGTGCTTTCTTAATATTTATTATTTAATACTATATATTCAGGGTTCTCCTCTTAGCAATGCTACACTATTTTTATCTCCAATTATGACAAAATATACAAGCTAAGCTTTGCATAGCCTTTCTATTTAGGTCCTACTACTATTAGTCATGCGTGATGTGTTATAGGGATAAACTTGTCATTATGTTATTTTTAGTATTATTATATCACTAATAATTAGGAATTTAGAAATAATATATCGATGTCATTTCCTAATATATAATGAATACATTCTGCCAATGGATCTTTTGCTCTATTTTTCTAACTCATACGCATTAAAAATAATTTAAGTAGGTATTCATATATTGTACCCAATACTTTCGCTTTTTCCAGATGTGCTACAATCTAACTTCAAATGGCAGATATGTAATGCTGTTGCAGTGGCAGGTCTTTTAAATGCAACACTACTCATTCCTCGTTTTGATTTTCATAATGTTTGGAGGGACTCCAGGCAAGTTAATTACTTACCTCTCTCCATTTTTAGTTATCTTTGATTATTATATAAGTTTCCAGAAAGATATTATAAAGTCTTACTTTACAAAACCTTAGCTAAGGTTATTTAGGAGCATCACTTAACACTGCAGTTTTCTTTGTTCACATTGGAAAACAGCGTTATGATTATATATATGACCTATTTGTAGCATAAGTTTGTTGGAAATTTTTATTATCACGTTGCCATTATGTTTATTTAATGCCCATAACATAGAAAGTCATCTCTCTGACAGTACTATCTGGGTGAATGTGTTTTGAAGTTAATCTTATCATGTTAACCAACATGTATAAAGCAACATTCTTTTTGTTGCTAACTTTGTCTATGCATCACTTTAAAACCTTTGTTGTAATTTTTAAAGTAGTGCATGCTGAGAATAAAAGACCACAGCTTGGTAAAAAGGCTATTGTTCTATGTATGTTTTCACATATTTAGCTATTCTTCTTGTTCTGCACTTGGTGCAAATATTCAGAAGTAATTTAATCTAATATGAGTCACGTTAGTATACTACTTTTAAGGAAAAGGGTGTGTATGATATATACTGTTATAGGATTAGTAACCTGCGAATACTTTTACTTGGTCATGACAGCCATTCTCTTGTAATAAAAAGAAGATCTGTTTTTGTTACTTGCACTTATACTCTTTTGCATGCTTTGCTCTTTTCAGTGAGTTTGGGGACATATATGATGAAGAACATTTTATAGATACCCTTAAGGAATATGTTGATGTAGTGCGGGAGCTCCCCAAGGATTTGATGGAAGATTATGATTTTAATATAAGCAATATACCAAACTTTCGAGTCCCAGCTTGGGCGTCTGCCACTTACTATTTGGAAGAAGTTTATCCTGTCCTCAGAGAGCATAGGTTGGTGCTTCAGATTATTAATCCTTTTTGGTATTCCTTAAGCATTTCTGTTGTATGACAGATTTGCAGAATATCTTTTTCATTTATGTTTGTAGACTGTAGAGTAGCATTTAGCATTTATATGGTTGGTTTGCCCCTTTATCCAATATGTTCCTACTTTTATTGATGAAGCTATGCATTCAGAGAACCATTCGTTACTCGTGTATGCAGTAACTTACAAAGATTTATGTTGATTGTCTCTATGTGTTCTGAAAACCCTCTTTTATCTTTTCGTTTCTGATGAAGATCAGTGGTAGTCATTATTTATTTACTCCTGCGGGATTTTTTCCATGTAGTACTTCAAACTCAGCATGATGTAGCACCAAACCTCACTGTTAGAGCTTACTTTCGTCTAGACATCCAAATAAATGGCTTACTGGTCTGAAGTTCTGTCCCTATCTTTTCCACCAAGTGATGAGCACATCTTATAGACTTAGAGATTCTTGTTTTTTTCATTCCGCCATACCACTGCTTGTTATCTATCTTAAATATTCAAATTTGAGCACTTGGGATCGCTTCATGGACTAGTTATCTCACAGTGTATCATGATAAATTTGAGCACTTGGGATCGAACAGTCACATTTGTGAAATTGTTCTGTTAAAGTTTTTTGTTTAAATACTCTTAAGGGGAGGTTTTATTTGTTATTAAAGCGTTACAAAATCTGATGCAGGATTATTAGGTTTGCTCCTTTTGCAAATAGATTGGCTTCAAGTCTCCCACCTCATATTCAATATCTTAGGTGTCTGGCTAATTATGAAGCATTGAGATTCTCTATCCCCATCATGACACTTGGCAAAACTCTAGTCAAAAGAATGACAACAGGCAGTTCAGGTTCTGGCGGGAAGTATGTTTCTGTCCACCTTCGATTTGAGGAGGTATAATACTATTGTCCTAATTATTCATGCACGTTTGTTTGATCACAGTGTATGGTTATGAGCTAACAGTCTTTTTTTAGAAATGGCAATTTTGAATCATTTCCTAGTTAATGGGTCTATTTGGGTTGTGATTTATCTTTAACGGGTCATAAAAAAAAAAACTACAAGGGGAGCCTGTCAATTGGGTCAAATTGTTGAAAATCAACTTAGTATTTGGTCC